>CM070106.1:14805000-14885000 GCA_036178185.1 Liparis tanakae
TAATGCCTCTTTTGCTACATATTTTGGGATATTTCAGACTGGATTAAATATGATGCAGCATCATTATAAATCACTATTTGGACAAGGTTTCTCAGTTCAAGAGTTAATTTATATATATATATATATATATATATATATATATATATATATATATATATATATATATATTTATTTATTTATAAAAGAATGCAGGAGGATAAACACAGTGAAACTAGAGAATGCAGCGCTGTGCCAGCTGAGCGTCTCTCTCTCCCCTCTTTCTCACTCGATCGTCGCTCCGGGCTCCATTACAGTCAAGATCAATATTCATCTCTCGGCCGTGCTCAGCGGATCATAATATACAGGAGTATGAAATGAAATTAATCTGAAGATGCTGCGATAAGAAATGAGATCAGACTCTCTCACCGATGCCAGAGTGTGGCCTGCAAACACACACACACACACACACACACACACACACACACACACACACACACACACATACACACACACACACCCATTGGGGTATGTTCTGTTTTTAGCCACTGAGACAGCTGTTGGTCACCAGAGGAAGAGGAAGGGGGCGGAGTCAGTGGCGCTATGAAACAGGCAATTTATAAACATAGTTGTTGTTTTTTTTCTTCCAAAAATGGTGAATCACAGGAAACCTCGAGAGGTCTTCGACACAAAGTCAGGAGCGCCGCAAATACCAGGCTGATGGGTTTCAGTGGACACACACACACACACACACATACACACACACACACACTCAAACACACACACACACACACACACACACACACACACACACACACACTCCCCCGGGGCTTACATCTGCCGGAGATAATGATCAGATAATCAACAACGTGATGATGATTTCTTGTTAAAATCTCGCAGCGATCTTTTGGTATTTGGTCCCCGGGGAGCTTCTGCATCAACTCCATTTTATGTTTTTGTTTCTTCAAAAAGCATCTGCAATTAATGTTAATGTTTGTGGTAATAATGGAACACTTGGACTACTTTAAAATCCATTAAAAAAGAAGCTCTAAATCTTCTCTCATCAGCAGGCGAGCAGGTGAGCATCGCGGCGCGGTTAGCAGCTAACGAGACGGAGGAGAGCGTGAGCGCCAGGCTTCATCACCTCCACCCACTGCTGATGCTGCTCCATGTGCTCAGCACACACGTTTCATGATCTTACTCAAGATCATATTTGACATATTAATTCCTAAATAATTAACGTGGCTGAAGGAAACACCTACTTTCCTACTTGTACATTTTCCTCTTTTAAAGTTTCTTCGTTCTTAAATAAGCTTTTTCTTTCGCTGAACGCTGAATTTATTACAAGAGCTGAGGTGGTCAACACTGGTTATTGTTACCTGAATAATACAAGACACTAAAATGATGCTTTAAACTAAACAAAGTAATCCTTCATAAAGTGTAAACACTCAGTAACTCCACGCAGCACATTTTATTATTTACCAGGCTTTTATAACATATATATATTATATATGTATACATATATATGTATATGTACATATATATTATCTATATACAATATATAATATATTATTTATATAATATATATATATATATAATATAAATATAGACCACTAATATATATATAAATATAGACCACTAATCAACACACAAATCAACACAATATATATATATATATATATATATATATATATATATATAAATAATATATATATAATATATAATATTTATATATAATGTGTATATATATATATATATATTATATATATATATATATATTTAGACCACTAATCAACCCCTACGTATATATATATATATATATATATATATATATATATATATATATATATATATATATATATATATATATATATATATAATATATATATATATATATATATATATATATATATATATAATATATATATATATATATATATATATTATATATATATTATATATAAATATATATATTTTTCATAGCTCGATAAGACGTCTTTCTTTGCTAAAATATCACTCTGATGTAGAAAGAGCTGCCACAGAATAAATCATAAAAGGACCCATACGGCGTGGCTTTGGCTCCCTGAGGGTTGAAGCAGATTTCACTCATTAATTAATGTCTTGATCACCCCCCCCCCCTCCTCCTCTTCCACCACCGCCACCCCCAAACCCAATCCTGGGGTTTGGTTGGCTCGCCTTAAAGCTGGCGGGACGTCTCCTCAACATCTCGTCGTAAAAAGAAGGACTTCACAAGACCGTCTCCGGGGGGGGGGGGGGGGGTCTTCAAAAGGACGGTTCTCGCAGTGGGCATTTTCGAAAAACTCAAACAATCCTTTCAAACGAAAATTGTGTAATTCGGATTCGGCCACGGAACCTTGTGGAAGTGCGAGTGTTGGCGCTCGCTGCCGTCCGACCGCGCTCCCGGAGGTGATGGTCAGTGGTCCTCGGGCGTCTCGAGTCCCTTTTGAGCAAGTATCTCTCCGTCGCCATCCCTTCAGATCATATTTATTTCATCGTCGTCTTCGGCAAGACTCGGCCACCCGGATCTCGAAGTATCGCGTTGTTAATAATCCGAAGGTGCGAGGCATTAAATCAGAGTCCCTTTCTGTCCGCTGATCCCGAACTAATCGCTCCTGATACCGCAGAAAGGGGAATTTACCTCATCGTTTAGCACGTTAGCACGTTAGCATTGCGCTAAATGATGACTCTGCAGCGTTTCAATTGACCTCCCACGAGCCCTCGACACCGCCAGTGTGACCAAGAGGAGCAGGTATTCAAGCTTTAACGGACATAAAGAAATGACATGATGTTACCCAGAATGCAACAGATGCAACCGATACCCGTCACTCCTCGTAGCTCGTGGCTGTTTCCCGACTGACTCTCTCTCTCTCTCTCTCTCTCTCTCTCCGCCATCCCGGCTTCCTTCTCCTTTGCTCTTCTCATTAACATACATGGCCACAACGTCGCACTGATGCGTGTCTGTTGGTGTCTGTTCTTCATCGCCTTGGGGGGGGGGGGGGGGGGGGTTGTTTTGATGTCATCTGGGAGCACAATCACGATGTAAGAATAGAAAAACCCAGTTCTTGGCGGAGACGGAGCCGCATCCTTCAGATTCGAATTATCGTTGCCGGAATTACAGTCAAGATCGACTTAGTCATGAGACGATTACATGCATCGGCTGTACCTCCAAAGATTTAAGGAATACACACCCACACACACATTCACACACACACACATACACACACACACACACACATGCCCATCTCATCTTCCACAGGATTACCAGCTTCTCGGTGCCGGCTGCTCAGCTTTCTAGCTCAGACTTCTTTTTGTGTAACCTTCTATTTTTCGTCCCTCCGAGAAAAACTTGAGCTCTCGAGAACTAACAGACATATTTGAGTCTGCGAGGGTTCACACACACACAGGTTCACACACACACACACACACACACACAGGTTCACACACACAGGTTCACACACACAGGTTCACATACAGGCTCTCACACACACACACACACACAGGCTCTCACACACATTTCTCAGTCCAGCTGGTTTTCGCATTTTTCCGCTCGTCGCGCCCCAAAAAACGAGACGACCCCCACGGCGAGATGAGTCCTTCCTGTTTGTTCACCTGTTCGGTCCGCCGCACACTTCCTCATGCACGTGACCCCTGAAGCTTCTCTAACTCCCCAGGTCACAATTTATGGCGATAAAAAAGTATTGACGGGGGTTAGAGAACGCCGCTGTACGAGAGTTTGTTTGGTAATTTAAATAAAAAGATTCTGAGATGTGAAAACCTCTCTTCATTTATTTATTCAGTCTATTTCTTGCTGTACAATATGGGGCGCTCCTGGTGTGTGTGTGTGTGTGTGTGTGTGTCCCAAATAAACTGGAAAACATTAAAGAGAATCATCCCTGAGTCAGAGGGTTTCTATCTAGAACACATTAACCCTATGGGATCCGGGGTCATTTTCGCAATTTTACAACATTTCTTAAATTCACCTTTCATAAGTCTCTTGCCTATGTGACACATAGATGTGTGTTTTACATGAAGGTAATTGTAGAACAATCTCAGTTTTCTATATAACGAGGCATAATTGTCGTAAGGCACAAGTGTGAATAGATAATATGTCTCGAAGTTCGATTTATAACAAAATTCTTCATATCTCTTGTGAAAAAATACCTTTTACTCATGTGGACGAACTGTTTTGGTGTTTGACTTAAAGGTCTTTGGTTCACAAGATATATGAATATAACGGTAGATAGATTTTTTTTATCGTTTATTTTAGTAGAAATGTGGTCCGTCGCACGTTTCCCGAAGAACAACTGCAGCTTGAGTCGTGTTTAAGTTAAAATGAGTCGCTCAGTCAGAGCATCAGAAACAAGCAGCCGCTCCTCAAGGAGACTCCGTGTGGTTGTGGCCTGAAGTGGATCTGATCTCACGTTGTGGATCTGATCTGTTCTCCTGTTGTGGATCTGATCTGTTCTCATGTTGTGGATCTGATCTGTTCTCATGTTGTGGATCTGATCTGTTCTCATGTTGTGGATCTGATCTGTTCTCATGTTCCATGCATGACGCACAAAAACACTCAAAATGTAAATGTGATCTTTTCTCAGTCGTTTCTGATGTTGGCGTCATTTCAATGTTTGGCGTTTTTTTTTTATCCCGCTTCACAATAGAAGTCCTTAACCCCCCCCCCCCCATCCCCCATGGTGCTCCCACTTCCCAGACGCATTAAGCTCTCGTGGGGTGATGTAGTGGCAACACTGACGGAGGCTGACGGAGAGGGGGGGGGGGGTTAAGGTCTTCTATTGTGAAGCGGGAGAAAGAAAAAAAACGCCAAACATTGAAATGCCTTCGAGAGCGATTATCGGGGCCGCCGAAAGTAATACGAGACCTGGGTGCTGATGGAAGGGATACCTGGGTGCTGATGGAGGGGATACCTGGGTGCTGATGGAGGGATACCTGGGTGCTGATGGAGGGATACCTGGGTGCTGATGGAGGGGATACCTGGGTGCTGATGGAGGGGATACCTGGGTGCTGATGGAGGGAGTACCTGGGTGCTGATGGAGGGGATACCTGGGTGCTGATGGAGGGGATACCTGGGTGCTGATGGAGGGGATACCTGGGTGCTGATGGAGGGAGTACCTGGGTGCTGATGGAGGGGATACCTGGGTGCTGCGGTGAATAATGGATGATAGAGATTACACAACCGGTGAAAAGGAGGTCGCCTGTCCTCCAATGTGTTTCTACTTTAAACCAGATTGTAATACTTTATTCCACATGAGATATTCCTGATGAGAAAATTACAATAATTCTGGTTTGATGTCGTAATATATATATTTTTAAAAGGTATAATGGAAAATGTATTCAGAGGATTCTCTTTAAAGGCACTTCAGTGAAAACCTTTGTAGTTAATTATTAAATGTTAGTTGTCGCATATTGTATAAGAAGATCAAAGGGGCTTTTGCATTCTTTTTAATGTTAATAAAAGTTATAATATTGAATATTAATAATAATTAATACAAATATCCAACAGCCTGAAGCTCTGCTTGCTTGATTATTATTCAAAAATATAATATAATTTCATAATATAATAATTAATTATATTCATCCTACATTTACCAGGTGAATAAAATATATGAAATAAAATGAGTGTTGCTTTGTGCTAGATATGCAAGTTAAGCTACATTTGGCATCAATTTCTTAAGTTAAATTTCAATATTTTTGCGTGAGGTATTTATTCATTTTTGGTGTATGGAGTTCGTCACAGCAGCAGCGAAACATATATTTTAGTGACCTAAAAACATCAACATGTTTTCTCTTTGCAGCCTAACACCGATCAACTCAATTAATCAATTAAAAAGATCTGACTAAAATAAAATAATAAAAACATCTGGTCGTCTGGCTGCCTCGGGACTAAGGTGACGATGAAAAGACGGACTAACGTTAGCTGTGTTCGTTGTTTACGTTCGTCGTGATGACTTTGGGGGAGTGGCTTTGGGCTGTTGTTGTTGCATTGGCGACTATCTTGCTACATCAAGCTGGAAAAAGGTTGGCAAGCATAGATTTTCTGAGTTGGATTATTTTTGAGTGATGGGGTACTCCAGATTACTGACCCGGCTTTTCTTCCGAGGCTAACGTACAGTTTTGCCTTCGAAAGTGAGAACTTACTCCAAACTACGAGGCTTCTCTTCCCGCCATCTCCTCTTGAATACACCAACTATAAGCATCTTCACAAAGTCCAAACCATCCCTCAATCGTAATGAGAAAACATTGGACACATTTTAGTTATTAAACACGAGAGGTTTCTGTAATTATAGTTTTGGTCTGTACCTTTCTCAATGGTTTGAAATTAGTAGGGGGGGGGTGGAGTGATCATGTTGCATAACACATAAACCCCAATCATTCTTTGACTTTGATTATCTCTTATTTAGTCGTGAATATCTATTTACGCAGAGCAATGCATAACGGATTTCAGCTATTTGATGGATTAATATTAACTTGTGTCGGCTGAGAGAAGAGCAGGGTTTTTTTGCATGGTATTTGTGAGATAATAATATAATAATTGGGTTTCGGGTTGCAAGCTGTGTCAATTTAGAGTTCCACAATGACTCACCCGCTCAGACCTGTCGAGCTCACGCCGCGGTGCGGGGGCAGACGTTGAAAATAAGTCGTAGTAAAGTGGAGCCAAACAAAGGTTGAGTCATGCAGCTTATGACGGGAGCTGCCCGGCTGCATTCACACATCAAAACCTTCACGCCACTTTTTGGGTTGTGGAGTCACAGGAGGGGGGAGGGGGGGAGGGGTGGGGGGGTGATACAATTATAGATGAAATTGAGTTCCATGCTAGGAAAGGACTGCAGAGGTTTGTGTAGTTGTTTTGTGTGGTTTGACGTAGTGACACACATCTCGATGCACAGGTATACCCGTCTAATACCTGGCAACAACAATTATCTTGGCTACAATCCTTATTATTACCTTCGCATTGAAAATGCAGAAGGTAATGTTTTGGCCGGCGTGTATTTATTTGTGAATATGTCCGTTATTCGTCTAAATCAGACAAAACTGAGCCGATTCTTATGAAACTTGGTGGGATGATTGGTCATGACCCAAGGAACAATCAATTCGTTTTTGGGAGTGATTGGGTCAAAGGTCAAGGTCACGAAAAGGTGAAAAATGTAAATTTGCGATATCTCGGTTAATTGGCATCCGATTTGTGTGAAACTAGTGCCAAATTGTTCAGAATTCAATCTTGTGATATGCGAAGGTATGCGCTCTACCGAGTGCCCATTCTAGTTTTAAGATTTATTTTAGCCAGGATGCAGACATGCCCATTCCAGATAATATATATAAATATATATATATATATATATATATATATATATATATATATATATAAAATATATATATATGTATATATATTAATATATATAAATATACATATACAGAAATATACATATACAGAAATATATATATATATATATATATATATATATATATATATATATATATGACAGAGAATCCCCTTACATTTCTCCTTTTTAATGAACTATTTATAATGAACTGTTGGATGGGATTATGACACAGGATCATATACGTCTACTTGATGTCTTCATTTGGGGAGAAGCCGTTCCTCCAAAGGGACACATGATGAGGTGCTTTGAGAAACAAGGGCCTCAACACACTCCAATTCCTCCGGTTGGAACTGAGCCGAGCAAATTACTTTTCTTTGTGCGGCAGAAAGAGAGAGAGAGATAACGGCGAATAGATAGAGAAGGGGAGTGAGAGAGATAACGACGAAGAGAGAGAGGGAGAGAGAGAGATAAAGAGGGAGAGAGAGAGAGAGGGAGAGAGCATACTTTTGATTGATGTTGGTCTTTGAGCCCTTTTTGAAGGCGGAAAAAGATATTCTGCTGACCAATTGGAGGAGGGTAGAGAGGTGGAAAGGGAGCGTTGGTGACTTGAACCCGATGGCGAGCAGCAACAGGGAGCAACTGGTGAGTGATGAGCAGCGCAGTGACACGGTTATTTCGGGCCGGTTGAAGACCGCTTCGCTATGTGGACAATTTGCAGAGGTTTTATGGGGTGAAACTGATCCGCTGACTTTTCCTCTAGCACCATGGAGGTTGACATTTATGCTTTTTGAATGAAATTTGCTTGACCAGTGGATTGATCGCCACGCTATTTATCGTTAATTCATGTTCTCATCTTGGGCCATCGTGACGTTAAAACTTCAGTTTGTCCATATCAACCTCAGCTGTACTTGTTTAGAGCTAGTCATGTTTTTGACATGCAATATATATATATATATATATATATATATATATATATATATATATATATATATACCTTTATTCGTCCCACAGTGGGGACATTTCAAAAATCACAGTAGCGGTGCTCATCAGAGCATTAATAAAAATAATTATAAAAACACAAAACTAAATACTAAAAACTAAATACTAAATATACAAGGGGAAAACAAAGTAAAGTGCTGAGTAAAGTAAAGTGCTGAGTAAAGTGTTGAGTTTGCCAGGATCTCCAGCAATCTACTGCAGTTTGTTGTGCAGCCTGACAGCAGCAGTGTGTATATATATATATATATATGTATATATATATATATATATATATATATATATATATATATATATATATACAAACAAATTGGTACAGAGCTGACCACAAACTAGCTTTGGGTTGTAGGAACCAAATGGTGACCCCGATGTGATTTTTCTCTTTTTACTCCTAATGAATCCCAAAATACTCTCACGAGGCACCTATGTGAAGCCGTGTTATGACAAAATGTTATTTTAAAAGGAGAACTATGCTCATTTTTAGGTGCTTAAGTCTCAGCCCGTCTTTTGTGATTGGTCAGCGTTGAGCATCTTCTCACGCTGAGGTCAGGGGGTCTCCTCCAGGTAAACAGCTGAGTCAGCACAAACCTACCGATGTTCTTAAGATAGTTTCTGAGAGTACAGGCGATGTGCATTTTTCTGCTGACCGAGCGTATTTATACTTTTTTTTACGGTATTTTTAAAGCACCCAGACCTGCTTTTATAATCAATAAAGACATCTCAAAATGTGACCTTTACACTGAGGGATCCGGAGAATCTGACTTTCACTTTCTTTTGCTGTTTATTTCTTTTAGCAGACTGCCAGCAGATTTATTAATACGATCCAACTTTTTGAGTACTGCGATAAATTAGTTTTAGTTGCAGTTGATTTTTCAAACTCTTGTTACTTTATTAAAGGAATCGTCACATTGTTTATTATAACCCCACCTAATTAAATATTAAGATCCACTATTTAAGGATGGCCGAGAAATTTTCTTTTGAAGGGAAGATCTGTCTCGGAGACACTTTGAAGAATGATTTCTTGTGAGCTTCTTCCCAAATCAGATTTACATCTTGGCAAACTCACAGCATCTCAATTTCAAGATTGGGAAGTGCTTCTGAGACTCTTTCATGAACCCTGTCTGCTGGCTGAGAAAAACAAGTCAAATGTTCTTCTCCTTCAGGTCGCCGGCATTGGATGTCCGAACCCTCCAGTTTTTGTCGACATTATGTAATATTTGAGTGACCGGGCCTTTTCTCTCTCCCTCTCTCTCTTTGCTTTTTATCCTTCATTAAAGAGTGTGATTCTCTTTTTCCGCTCCACTACACACACCGGGCTGAGCACATGCGTTCACCTGTGCACACACAAGAGCACAAAAGCACCTGTGCTCTGTGTGGTGGAGCAAATACGTCTGTTCCCAAGACAACGGGGAAAAGATAATACAGTCATTACAACAGGACAAACAGGATCACACCGCCAACCAAACATCTCATCCACAACCTAAATACTTTAAATCGAGACTGAATCTGGAGGAAAAAATCATATTTTTCCTCTTTTAATAATTTAGGGGGTAAGTGCCATTTTTTAAAGTTTTTTGGGTCATCTCCGTGAGTTCACAGAAGGAAAAAGCCAAATGAACAACTCTCGTGAATGAATATATCTCCTCATTGTCTTAAATCAACCCTTGATGGACGTAATTTGACATGGAATAACAAGTTAATATCTGCTTCTGCGGGTCATCTGCACTAAACCCTGTACAAGTCCCTGTTAATCATCCCGTACATATTGCCTTGAGAATGAATGTTGAAACATGAGAAGAGCTCCAGCTGATTGGACATCTATGTCCTTGCTGCTCGTTATACCTTTTAATATACTGCTTTCGTGACCTCGGGTGAAGAAACAGACTCACGGTGATATCAACCGTCGCTACACGGACACTCGGGCGCTCCTCTGTCCAGTTTTAAGCTAACAGAAAACACACGGGAGCGTTCAGTTGGCGTGCCGTTGAATCGATAACTAATACACTTCAGTCTGATTGCAGAGGGAGCGGCTGTTGGGTGTGATGAGCGCACACGGACAGAAATAGTCTTTAGTTGTTATGACGACGTCTTGACGTCGAACTTCGAAAAGATTCATTCACGAGATCCGCGGTTATCCGTCGGCGGAGATGAGGCCGACGCGCGAATCCAACGAAAGTTGTCGCTTCTCCCGAGTCGTTACGTCCTAATCGCTGCGCCTGAACAATTGTAAGCAATCTGAATCGATATCAATTAATTTGATGATTTTTCAAAAGAAGGGAGGGGCCTAAGAAGACAGAAGGCTATGCGAGAAAACAAATCGTCCCTTTGATGTAATTAACAGTGACGAACGCTTTCCGGATGCCACAATTAGCGCACAATGTTTAATTTTCACCCGACTTGATTTCTTCCCCACAGCAGTGTGCGGAGGTTCTGCAATACTTCTTTCTTTCGCTTGTAAGAGAACAACGTCTACAGGAACAATGAAGAGGCAATTACGATAAAGCCACTAGTTGGAGATTTGCATCATTTGGCTCATCTTTCTGAATATTTCTCTATTTTGCGCTGTGCGAGAGAGGTGTGAAAATTGCGATTTTTAGATATTTTTGTAACCAGCTTGTTCCTATTGTTGAGGACTATGTGGAAATATTGTGCACAATGCCGCTCCTTGTCAAAGGAATTGTACGAGCTCATCTGCAGTCGGCACACACGCCAGTGACGGTGACCTGCAGACGCTCTTTCAGCTTCCTGCACAGACCTCAAACGTCAAGGTCCCAGACAGTCATGCTGCATGTTTTACTGCATTTAAATATTCACACAAACACTACTTACAATATGCCAGAGCATGCCAGAGGATGTTTTTAGTTTTCATTCCTGTAGCTCACTGGATGAGAATGAAAACCGTTGTTTTGGTTGTTGTTATTTGGCTTCTTCTGGAAATGTCAACTATCCGATGGATTTCAACCGTCTAATAAAATCTGAGATGGACTGGCGAGCCGTCCAGGGCGTACCCCGCCTTCGCCCGATGTCAGCTGGCATCGGCTCCATCGCTCCGCCACCCTAAAAGAAGGATAAGCGGTTTGGATAATGGATGCATCTCCAATTGTTTACCACAAAATCTGTCACGATAATATTAAATAATTTTACGAAATGTATTTTAGTTTTTCTCGATCTTGACAAAAACAAACACAAACTAGAACAGGCACTCGGTAGAGTGCATATCTTCGCATATCACAAAATTGGGCATTGAATTATGAACATAAAAAATTACTGTGCTATGGTAAAATGAGGATTTTGACCTTTTCATGACCTTAACCTTTGACCCGAACAATCCCAAAATATAATAAAATGGTCCTCGGATAATAACCAATCATCCCACTAAATGTCATGCTATTCGGTTGAATTATTTCTGACTTATGCGAATAACACGCACGCACGCATACAAATACACAGCGATCAAAACATTACCTTCCTCATTTTCAATGCGAAGGTAATTAACCGATGCGTCATGGTCTTAAGAAATGTAGATATCTTACATTAAGCGTCACATCGTTTGATCAATTCGATCCAATAACGTTGGGATTATCTTTGAGGAGCAACACCGTTTAATTATTGTAATCCCAATTCAAGTTAGCATTCGGAAGGTTTACCAGAGCTCGACTTAGAGAAGAGTTTGACGAGAGAGCGAAGAGCTGGAAGAACTGAAGAGCGAGGTGTATTAAATGACCCCTTTCACATCACACGCAGTCGTCTCACCCGTTCTTAATGAAAAGAATACCGATAGTGCAGCTTTCACTTTATATTGAACTCCGACACTTTTCCATTTAAAGAAAAATAACCAAGTGCAGGTAAAATGTTTAAATCTACCATTATGGTGATAGAACGTTTCTTTAAACTGCTCTGATGAAACCTCGGGCTGATAACGCCGACGTATCAGGAGCCTCGTTGCTAGTGTAAATAAGTTTGCTGGAGTCCTTTTTCCAGAGGGCATAAGTAAACACCTGCTCGAGTGGGAAAACACTGATTCAATATTGGAGAGTGCAAAACTCAGAACTTGCTTAGGATGTAAAAATAAATATGTGAAGAAACGCCCCACATCTAAAACACGATGCTTCTATTAGTAAGGCAGTTATTTGTTGAAGTGATACACACCCCGACTGTTGGAGGGGTTTTCTTGCCATGAGTTGGATGTTTAATACTCACAGTTATGGGGCTGTGGTAGAGGGCCGATGATCAATACGATGTATTCAACAGTAGTTGGCTTCATCCGTAACGTTAATCCTCTGCATAATCATTTTGTATTACATTACAAAATTAAATCAAAAGCATGAATCCTATTGTTAGCCCCCGGGAGGTTTTGTTATTCCAAAAAAAGCCTTGTTTGTCTGTGAATCAGCAGTTTGGTGGTCTAAAGATAAAGTTTAATTAAGCTAAAAGCTTCATTGGCTCCGTCGCGACTGTCCCATCCAATCCTTCCTCCTCCAAACTCTTCTACCTCACCGGAAGACTTCTCTGACTAATTGGCACGCCGGGATCTCTGAGCCAAAATCAGATTAATGAGCGGACGCATTCCTGTGGCGTGCACCCGTTCGATAGCCCCTTTGGCGGCGCTCGGAGACCCTCGGGTACATTTCTTGCTCGGTCATGTATGTAAATGCTCATTCGAGGGTCTTTCGGAGCCATGGGTTGCACGCCCTTTGCGAGTATCCTCCCTGCTTCTCTAACCTCTGCTTGTCTTGTCTGCTCTTCTTCTCAGGCTACGGGCATGCGGCGCCGGGGACCAACGCGGGGAAGGCCTTTTGCATGTTTTACGCCGTCCTGGGAATCCCCTTGACTCTGGTCATGTTCCAGAGCCTGGGCGAGAGGATGAACACATTTGTCAAGTACCTCCTGAAGCGCATCAAGAAGTGCTGCGGCATGAGCATCACCGACGTGTCCATGGAGAACATGGTGACGGTGGGCTTCTTCTCCTGCATCGGCACGCTGTGCATCGGCGCCGCCGCCTTTTCCCACTACGAGGACTGGAGCTTCTTCCAGTCGTATTACTACTGCTTCATCACATTAACTACGATAGGCTTCGGGGACTTTGTGGCCCTTCAAAAGAACCGCGCCCTCCAGAAGAAGCCCCTGTACGTGGCCTTTAGCTTCATGTACATCCTGGTGGGCCTGACGGTCATCGGGGCCTTCCTCAACCTGGTGGTGCTCCGGTTCCTGACCATGAACAGCGAGGACGAGCGGCGGGACGCCGAGGAGCGCGCCTCGCTGGCGGGCAACCGGAACAGCATGATCATCCACATCCAGGACGATTCGCTGCAGCGGGGCCGGCGGCGTCGGTGCGAGCCGTACCGGCCCGAAGTGGCTGACTTGCAGTCGGTATGCTCCTGCATGCACTACCACTCGCACGACTTCGGCAGCGCCGGGGGAGGGATGGGAGGCCTCGGCTGCGCCTTCTCCCATCAGAACTCGTTCAGCTCGCAGCTGAACCCCAATCAGTACTTTCACTCGGTTTCCTACAGGATCGAGGAGATCTCGCCCAGCACCTTGAAAAACAGCTTTTTCCCTTCGCCCGTCAGCTCGGTGTCTCCGGGCCTCCGCAGCTTCGCGGACGACCACCAGCTCATGAGGAGAAGGAAATCCATCTAAAACCCTAACACACGCACACACACAGAGGACAAATGAGGCTTCATGTTTTATATACACACACAGTCAAACATTTCCAATGCTGCTCCTTACCAAATCTTATTTCAGCACTTTTTTTGCCCCTCGTGTTGGTTGTGTGTAATATTAAAAAAGTATTTTTTGGGGAACAGATGATGAACACTGTGCAGAACAGCGTGGACACAACGGGATGCAAAGCATGACGCATGGATGTCTATTTTCTCAAGAGATTTCTCCATTTACAGAAAACGAGACCCTTCCCTTATTTCAGATTTTACACAATTGATTATATTATATTATATTGGTTCAATACCAAATGATGCACACTTTGGGAAAAGCTTGTTTAACCTTAACTTGGAGTTATGTACTATCCCATTGCCTCACTGCGGACAGAGATTTTAAAAATGACTTAAAGCATCAGGTATTGTTTTCTATTAAGCAATCGTATATATTTAAACTGTTTTCGCCATGCATCAAGCCAAAATATTGTTGCCGATATTAGCATGTGCATTAGATGTCATTTAGCGAGTGTGCCATGGGTTTTGTGACATCCGTTAGCCAAAATCAAGTTGTCTGTTTGTCTTGAATTCAGAGGATCATGCTGATGTTATTAATATTTGCCCTCATCAGGAATCAGATCTGGTCACAGAAGCTTTAATTTCACATACAGCCTTTTTTCCCCGTAGAATTCGATGTCAAACCAACCTCAAGGAAAACCCAACGCCCCCCCCCCCCCCCCCCCCCCACACACACACACACACACACACACACTTCACTTTTAAACAGATTTGCATTTCAGCACATTACATTCATATTGAATATCAGTTATATTGCATTCATGCTTTTGCAACACATAAGGGGGTAACTCCATCCTCCTTCATTTACAGTCAGCCTTCTTAATGGACCGGAATGCAATGCTGGAAAAAAGGTGTATAAGACTACGTGATCAGTGACCCTCTCCACGAAATAGACGTCCAGGTAGCGCCACATGTTCACTGTCGACCATTTCTCTAGATCTTTTTGAGATGCATCATGGAAAATGTAGTGTGGAATGTGGAGGTTCTTGGGGAAATTCTCAAATTACTCAAATTAATGAACCGGCGATTTAAGACAGCGGGAGAGGATCGGCAGGCTTGAACCCGCACTTACCGAAGTGCAATTAAGCGACGCCAGTTGAATTCATAAGCAGCGTAATTTGTAAACAAAGGACACGCATGACCGTGGTCTAAAGTCCTCGCATGCTTGTAGCAGCTGACACAGGGTCAGATCTAAACTGACGTTTTTGAATGCACTTTGGAGTCAATTAAGGAAACACACAAGCCCATCAGTGAGGACACGAGCAGGAATAGTGAGTATGAGTGAATGTGAGGGGACAGCTGGAGATTAAAGATAAGAAAAACACTTAATAACATCAGTATGATCCTGTCACTTTCTGTAAGATATCAGGATGGGGAAGATTGTTTTACGTTTGAAAGATCTGATAAGTGCATGAACTTTGTATGATGAATTGGGAAAACATTTCACAATAACTTCTATAGTATTTCAATGGCAAATAGTCTGAAGAAATTATTTACAATACAAGTCCGGCAGTTTCTAAAAGGATATAACCTTATTTATTGAATACATTTCTTAATTTTTGTTCACAGGTTTGAATTAATCGCCCTTTTTTTTTTCTTTTACCTACACGACAAACACAAATCCCAGGAGTGCAAGAGAAACGTCCGTCTAATACAATGTACATATCAAAACCCTCATTCCCAAATAGTAGGAGTTTCCTGAGAAATGCGACTGAGATGCATCATCTCGACGAGGAGTCAGTTTGCATAAAAGGGATTATTTGTTACAGGGCTGGATAAATATTTGGGCAATTCTTGATATTTAATTTCTGATTATAAGCCTTTTTTTCTCCATCCCTGTCACAAATTATGCCTTTTGCCATCAAAAACAAAAATATTCACTATAACTGAGCCCTTAAATTAAAGCCAGGATTGAAGCGAGACACGTGATTCCTAAAGGCCTTTTTAAGCTGTAATTGTATATTTAAATATAAATTCTTTGTAAAGACGAGTGCTTTTTTGAAGTTACACAGGGGCTGGGAGCTATTCTGCCAACAAGTTATAGATCAACCGATATTTCTGTAAACATCAAAACACCACCTTTCTGGACCTTGACTTCTAAGAAGCGTTGCCATCAGTATTCTTTGCTGTCTAGTGTTTAACAGGCTAATTTTAATTTCCTGGGTAGCTGAGCGTGCCTCACAAGGTACACGACAAACATAACGAAGCGTAAGTCCGAGATGAGCCCGATAAAAATATAAAAAAATAAAAGCATTGTTTCATTATCGGAAACTATTACCGGCTTATCTAAATATCCTGTACAATATGTTTATAATAACCTTTGGAATAATAAAAAAACGCCTTTTCACGGCTGAGACGCATATGTATTTTTACACATTAGCATACGTGCCTTGAAGAAACAGCGGTCGGTGTTTCTGTTTGAAGTGGGCACATTCAAATGCGGCGGTGGATCTGTTTGTGCTTTAGCAAACCCCAAAACGGACGGTCACGCGGAGGTCTGAAGCGCAGACGTGGTTCTTAATGTAGATGAGAGATCTGAGCTCTGACAACGGGTTAATATGAGGAGATGAAAGCCAACTTCAAATCCTCGCTAACTCTTCCTCATTCACATCCACGAGCAGCGAAAAAGATAATTCCAGCACGTCGCGAGTTGAACCGACGGAGATAATGCCTGATATTTGGGAATAACGCAACGTTGCTAAAAAGAAGCTAAAGGTGGCAGATAATTACACAAGTTTTAAGCTAACGCTCGCAATATTCCCTTAAAAAATCCTCCCAAAAATATAAGAAAGCTAACTAACATTGTCCCTTTCACCCCAATTTCAGGATGATGCAGACATAATCTAATACACTGTAGTTATTTGATCTCACACCTGATTGAAAATAATCTCAAATACATTTTTTTTATAGTTTTTGTTGGGTTATTTGGATGCAGCTAAACAAGCTGCACACACATACAGTAGTTAATAGAGTTTATATACATAATACCTACCTGAAGAGTTTGCATTTACAATTTTTTTCTGAGTCTTGCATCTGAGGACCTGATTACAAACACGGCACTGATATTCAATGTCCTTTTAGCTTTGTTTTGGTCCCCTCCCACACACATGGCTGGTCGGCTTAATGGTCACTAGCTAGGCGCTAACTCTTTCTGCCTGTTGCAGTGACGTTACACTTGTTCCCAAATATCACAGCTATTACCTCTGTGAATATAAATCTTTGTCATGACCGTCGAGAACGATGGCAAACGTGCAAACACGAGACCCACAATTCAAACCAACTGGAATGATCTTTTTACACCTTTCCAACACCGATAGGGTAGAGCTAAACATCCACCTGTAATAATCGTTGTCCGCCCTCCGTTCAGCTCACAGCCGAACCTTTCCATGCAGCATTTTCTTGGGGGGGAATGTATCAGCCATAATGGATCTTCTTTCTTCTTCTTTTTCTTTTACTGAAAAGGACGCGGCAGGCTGAATGAACTCATCGAGCTGCCAGTCGGATCTTTTTTTTTCTTCTTCACACTCCTACCCGAACGTGTGCACGTTACTCAGATTCCCCTGCCGCTGTGTGTCATATTGATGGTCCTTTTCGACTGAATGTTACTCCATAACACAGATGGCACGGAGCGGCAGCCACGGCGTCGTTTCCTCCAGCGATTTACGTGCCACGTTATTTTTCCCGTGCCACGATCGTTTTCTCGTGCCACGTTCTTTTCCCCGTACGTACGTAGCTACGCTTTGGCTTCCAGGCGTCATTTACTGCACGTGGCAGTAACTCTGAGGCCATTTCTCTGTCGACGGACGATCAGAGACACAAATTGCACAAAACAAACTGTGTAATACAACACAATAGAAAATGCTGTGTTCTCCATGACTTCTATTTTTGAAATATCCTTTCTGCAATAGGTTCTTCTGTGTAGGTATGATGAACAAATAATACCATGTACCATATTCCTTACAGGAGATTATATCTCATCCGTGTTTATTTTTATCGGTCATGTTAAACTCCCAGACCGTCTTCTGTCACACTTATTTTTTGGTAAACTGATGTCTGTACAGTGCACTCCGGTATGGGTCCCTTCTCTTTTTTTTCGCCACACGGAAAAAGAATTGAGAATTGTGCAGAGTGAAATGAACATTATACATAACATTTTTACATTTGTATGTTTTCCCTTTTCTTTTTTTTGGGTGCGCGTGTGCATGATTTGGTGTGGATGACTCACTTGGTTTACGCAGCCCGAGTGAAGCCGTAACACACTTGAATAAAAATGATGAGCCTCCTTCTGAAACCCTCTGTCTTGTTCTAACTGTTCTAACATCTCCGACGTTATGACATTATATATTTATTAAATCAATTAGTTTCAATGATTTTTTAATTTGCCTCAGGCCTTTTTCAACTCACTCATTGTTTAAGAATTTATTTAAAGTACCGCTTGAGTTTATTTAGAAAAGTAATATTATTCTCAAATGACACCTTTTTTTAACTCAAGGTCTAGAGAATTTGGCCTTCTATCAGTCAAAATGAGAGGAGCGTGACCTCCAAGCGTATCTGCTGACGAATACAAAGAAACACTAAAATATTTAGACTTTCAGAAAATGATCGGATGAGAGTACAAAAGTATGAGCTGCAAGAGACAAAAGAGATAATCCTTGATTAATCCTATAAACCCAATAACAATACCTCTTTTTCACTTTCTTTTCATAACTCTCAAAAAATAAAAGGAATCATTTGACATTTCGCTCAGGTCTGCATGCACACAGTAAATATGAAGCAACTCCTGTGTAGTCGGTTAGCCTAGCTTAGCACAAAGACTGGAACCAGGGGGAAACAGCTAGCATGTCTAACAATATCTGCTTATCGACACCTTTAACGTTTCAAACTTAACAATAGGTAAGTTGGTAAATCGGTACTAACACCAAAGTATAACAACATTAGCGCCAGGCTAGCTGTCTCCCATCGGGGGAGAGTTTAGCTCATTGGGGAGAGTGGTCGTCCTGTAACCGCAAGGTAGCAGGTTCGATCTCTGCTCTCCCCATTAGTTGCAGTCCGAAGTGTCATTGAGCAAGACACTGAACCCCCCAGATGCTCCCCGGGCGCGGTGCTTCACTGCAGCCCACTGCTCCTTCATAACGAAGGATGGGTCAAATGCAGACACGAATTTCCCCATTGTGGGATCAATAAAGTATACATTATTATTATTTGTGTTTAAGCATGCTAAGCTAACTTGCTGCTTCATACCGAACGAATATATCAACACATTCTCACTCCCGACCACCTAAATATTGAGGCTTGGTCCGTGGCCAGTTCCGCTCTGTTCTCTCAACCAACAACACTTTAAACCGGGAGGCCGGTGCTTGAAGCCCGGCATCTGTCCTGACGTGTGGTTGAGTTACTGAACATATTGCGCCTTACGGTACTTCCACCACGTTGTTTACGTTTTACTTAGTCGACTTATCCGTTTATTGCTCCGAGAGGTTTTTCCTAAGCCTAACCAGTGGTTGTATTGCCTAAAATATGTACCTCCAAAAAGCAACGTGGCCCAACTCTTTGAAATGAACTGCTCTAAGTACCCTCTGCTGTCGGTTCTCGACACGTCAGTGTCTTTTAAGAATAAACTTCAAACGCACATGCACTATCCAGTTTTTTTTAGGCTTTTCATCTGCTTGGAGAGGTTCAGGAAAAGGACATTTTCAAACAGGCGTGTAATGTGGTGCAGAACACATTTATTATATCAAATAAGCCTGGCGTTACGTAACCGCCGTTGGTTTAGTACGTAAAATAAGTCGACATTGACGCTGTACACTAAGAGCGACCTTCTCACTGAAGGTCTCGTGGTTTCTTGAGATTACGCCAGTTGCTCTGGCTAAAACCGCATGTCAGAGCGACAATAAGGCATAAAAATGCTTGATATTTGACGGATCTCTGCAGTCCAGTCGATGCCTTCTCCTCCCCAAATGGCTCTTGCGGTGCAGCTGGATGTTCAGTAGGTGGGAGAATGAGCGCGCGACGTCCCTTTTTATCTCTTCCCACACCGCAGTAATTACACGTCAGCCGTATACACAACAATAAGAACATGGCAGAGGGGCGTACGGCCCTCTGTCGGCGTCAGGCCTGTAATCGCGCATCTCAAATGATCACGTAAGTGCAGCCAAGTTTGTCGGACCGTCTCCAACCACGCCAACGATATGATGTAGCGTTTGCAATAAAGGGGAGCCGATGCGCTTTTCTTTTTCCTTGGTCTTTTTTCTTCGGGGCGACGGAGAACGGGAAGATTCTCAATGATGATCGAGTGCATCCGCCTGATGAAAGAAATGGCTGACCGTAGGAGGCGCTAACACAAGTCTTATCCATCGCGGTGGGGGGAAAACTGCGACAGACCTGCCTCTGAAAATACAAAAGATGGGAGCCAAATCTGAAAATAAACTGCTCTCTTGAAGCGATTAAGATCTGCAGATATTCCTGCAGGCAGCACACAGCACATCATTGTCTCATCTAGCCTGTCTGCAGTTGTGTACGCAGAGAACGATCACCAGAGCCGTGGAAGAGAAGAGGATTCAATCAAAGTTTAACTCCATGCTGACCGTATTAAGTGCATCTCTCTGACATTGACGTATCGCACCTTCACCCACTATTCAGTCCCTCCAAAGGTCACACAGCCACCTGTAACACGTGTTCTTCACATCGCCGACACGTGACCGGGTTTTTTTATTTAATAAGGGGAGGCGATGCGATTATGGTATTAAGATAACATGTGAATCTGTTATGTCACAACAGGTTCGTTGTCTAACGTCATAATGTTTTTTGGGCTGTAATGCGTTTATTGTGATCCTGCATGTAACATCGTATGCATGTCTTAAGTGTGTGGGCATGAAATATGAGCAGATAGGATTTTTCCCCTTGAAATTTGAGGGATTTGTGGCGGCCAAAAAAAGTTCAGTATTTTGCTTGTAATTTTTCTTTGACCCGAACTCATCAAGGATACATTAATTGGTTTGTGAACCACACATATGATGATGATATAGTATGTATATATGTTCTGATACATATTCGAGGTGTTCCACCAGCTCCTGGACAGCACGGCTCCCACATAATTATGACAAAAGGAGGTATGTGGCGCCCCCTAGTGGTGAGTAAAAATGCTTAAGCAATAACTGCTTAATTTGTCTTCTTAAAAGTCACCCGAGCAGCAACTTGCCTTTTTATTTCCCATCATTATAAAAGCTTGGCCTCGCCCCGAGCGTGCACGCCGGCTGCCACTTAAGCCGGAGATAATTAGAGATCACTTGCGGCTGCACTGTGACCCAAATCTGCTTAATCACATTAAGGCGGCCGAAACCTTTTCTCCCACTGCAGGTGGCACAAACCCAACAAACAAACAACACGGACGTTCAACCGACCGGCTCACCTTCGCTCAAAGATTCAAACTCCTCAACAAGTTCAAGCCGATCGATGTCTGCCAGAGCCTGTGAGTATCCATCACCTGGGGTGATCTACACATGGTGTGTCACTGCCAATGCACACAGTTGATGGTTAGTTAGTGACTGTGTGTATTACGAGACAATACAAGCACAATACATGCCTTTTTATTCCTGTATTTATCGAGATCGAGTGGTATATTTAAGTTGCTGGTATTCAAGGTGCCGCTGGTCATTTGGAGCATTGTTGAAACTTTAGTTTGCCATTAAAGAAAGTCAAAGTGTCTCAAAACATGGTGTTGTATCACTTCCTAACAAAGGTGACTTTATAAATAGTGTATGAGTTCGTATTAATATGACTTCAGTAATGGTTGATACATCATTTACAACGTATTTATTGCAGCTGGTTGCCATTAGCTTGTGTCATGGCATACTTTATGTTGTTCTTATCAGATCTCCGATGTTTCACCACTTGTAAACTTGTGTAACTTCTAGAACATTAGCCCCCGAGCGTCTTTTGTTTAGAGGACCCTTTGATACGAAGTACAGTCACAGGTTGCATGTCTTTAGTTGCCAAAAGTCCTCAAATTCTTGAGCTTGAATCCTTTGACGGCCTGAAGCGCTGAGATATAGAATAAAGATTAGAACCGAGTTGCTAGTCGGAAATCTAAATTTACGGCGAAGGTCTCTTGATCCTCCCGGATTCATCTTGTGACCATTTGAGGGTTCTACAGCCCCAGGTTGAGAACCGCTGTTCACCAGAAAAGTAAAGTGTCCAAATTAAATCTGTTCGCAATTTATTAACGCTAGCATCGAAAGAATGGGTGAAATTTAATTTAATAATCAGATAATAATGAATATAACCGCAAAGAAGGACACTTATAACTTACTAATTTCAGTTGTATCAGACAATAGCTACGCTCTGCAGTTAAAAAAGGAAAGAGCCATTAAGCTATTAAAAGACAAAGCAGCTTGAGTTTTTTTTTCCGTAGCTGGCACAATTCTTAGAATATATTCTGTCATAGTGGCACTCATGCAATTCATCTTCCTGAGAGTGCTGCACTTGTTCCATTAGGTAATTTGTAATCACGTGTTGAACGCAGACTTCGAGGTAGAGCCGGAGGTCACGTTATGGGCTTCACTGATATTGATCTGATGTCTCCTTTGTTTCAGGGGGCGAGAAGAAAATGTCGACCGTGCAAGTTAAAAATACCGTGTTGCATCCGAGTGGTCAAAACCTCAGGCCGGAGGCTAAAAATGGCCGCAATTCAAAAACACCTGGCCTCCGTCTGTCAGGGACAAAGGGGAGGGAGACGAGCTCAACTGTGCCGACCCGGGGGGGCCCGTTGGGCTTCAAGTTGCTCGGGCCCGAGTCACAGAGGGAGGCCGAGAGCCGGCCGCTCAGACTCCCCCCAAAGCTCGCGCCGCTGGAGCTGCCGGAGGAGGCTCGGCAGGCTCGGGATGCTCGGAGGCGAAAAGTTAAGTTGATCCAGCAAGAGGTCAAACCTGCCAACCACGAGCTGGATGTGAGGGCCACGGAGCCCCCTGCAGGCCAGTTGAAATCCTGCGCTAGACGGGGCCCGGCGAAAGCTGTAGCAGGTTGCCCCCCTGCTTCCACCGAGACACTCAAAGCCCAACAGCGACGCACACCTTCGAGGCCCGGGGTGACGCGCCCCGTCCCTGTAGACCGCTTAGTTCCCGTTAGCCGCTTAGTTCCCGTTGAGTGTTCCGTCCCCGCAAAGCGATGCGTCCCCGTAAACCGCTGCGTCCCCGTTAGCTGCTTAGTTCCCGTTGAGTGCTCCGTCCCTGCAAAGAGTTGCGTCCCCGTTAGCCGCTTAGTTCCCGTAGAGCGCTCCGTCCTCGTAAAGCGCTGCGTCCCCGTAGGTCACCTGCAGGACGTGGTGGCGTGTCGAGGTGCCACGGCTCCTCTGCGCAGAAAGCCCGCCCCTCCCACGCTCTCCCGGCGAGTTAAAGCTCAAGCCGAACGCGACGTGGAGACGGCACGCAACAACCACGGCGCCCCACCGCCAACCGAGGAGGGGAGGCGGAGGCTGAGGAGAGCACAATACACGAAAGAGGATCAGGGCAATTCTAACACGTCAACAGGGGGATTATCTGCAGATAAAGGCGAGCTCGGCGAGAGGGCTCCGAGAGTCCGGCCACACGCTATTGAAAAGGCTTCGAGGAGCGTCCCGCGGCCTCCTCCGGCGAGCGTGGAGATGCTATCGGAGAAAGCCATCAAGAGGATGCCAGTCGGCATATCTGCAAGGTGCGCTTTGACTCGGCAGCCAGCGGTGGCGGCTGGTAGCGGCTAACGGTGTGAAGCCGAGGGCTTCTAACTGGAGATTAAAAGAGGATTTTTCTTTCTTTTTTTAAACCTTGATCGTGAAGCACAGCGGCGTGCGGTCCCTCTGGAACGTCTCCAGCTGTAATTAAATTGGATCTTCCACTTCTGCAGCATGGGGACTTTGTGAAATGATGTCATATGCTTAGAGACGACCCTATACCAGGAACAGGCTCGCAGCCCAGTTTTTGGGAAGCTGATTTAGAGTCTACTAATTTACCCGGTAGACGAAAAACAACACGTGTAGGAATCTAAAACCTCTTCCATTATAAAACACTCTACACACACACAAACACACACACACACACACACACACACACACACACACACAGAGCAACATCAGCAAGTAATGCCGCTTTTTTTAATGGTTTTAGTCTGTAATCTTGAGAAACATTATTCACACTAGACTTTACTTCCGAAATAGGGTACAGAGCCAAGATCTGTCTGAAGTTTGTTAATATTGACTTTCCCTCGCGATTCCAAACACGTCGTAAGTGTATGCAACGCAGCTCTAAGTTATGGTTTTCCCCTATTAAATCCCCAGATCCCCCGGTGTGTGTGCAACGATCCGATCAGGTGGGTGCACTCACTGCGCGAAGCGAGTCACATTGCCATACGGTCCAGGGAAATGAAACGGGGCAGATGATCTTCAAAGAAAATATGAGTTGGTGTGATGAGATAAACAGCAGCAGGCAAGGAGCGTCCTCACGTTTAATGGGTTGAATCCTAAGATGTATATATGTACATGTCCACATGTGACCCGTAAATGAATAAAATAAGTTCATGTGAACATTCAATTCTCGGAATCCATCTGTCGTGTTTCTGATTGTCTTGTTGAAAATAGTTTGACTCTCCTCTCCCACAATGCTCTGCACTAATGCTCCAAGTCTCCCTCGACTCCTGCTTGACCTTTAGTCATAAGCCAGGTAACTTGACCCGACCTTAAGAAGGCGACACGACAAATGGAAGGAAGGATCGTAGTCGATGCAGCAGATGCCGGAATATCTTATTTTCAATGCCACGTGTTTTTTCCATTTCCATTTACGTTTTTCTTTTTTGCGCCTACACTTCCCTTCCTGAACTTGGCCCCCCGGACATTTCCCAGCTCCTGACCCTCAGGAACCATCTACGAGATGCCCTCAGGATCTCTTGCCAGTCTTGGTCACTATGCTCACTTCTTCCTTTTTCCTCAGACTCCTATAGTTTGTAGTCCGGTGCTTCGCTTCTTTTAGTTCCCATCACTCCCGTTAGCTCTCGATGTTGACCCGCTGTCTGTTTTATCCACTTCCTGCCCCTGGTTGGATGTGTATGCCTTCTTGGACTGACTTCCCTTGTCCCCTAACCTGACCCACCAGAACCATCATTTAATCTGTTTGAAAAGGGCTGACACTTTACCAAAACAAAACTCAGGTAATTGGGTGAACCATCTGTCATTCAAACTTCTTCAAGAAGCCTATCAGGACCAGAGCGAACACTTCTTGAGAATATAGCCGTCAGTGTTGTTCCTTGCTCTTTAGTAAACATTTAACTAATGCTATAGTAGCATTTACGCAAAAAATCTTCAGGAGCCGCCGATGTTATTTTGAAGGAGAGCCGCCGATGTTATTTTGAAGGAGCCAATGCCTCCTTCCGGGTTGTCTTGCACACGTCTAAGATAAACCTGCAGCTGCCAGTAGATCCTCAGAGGATGCTGACCGTGATTCATCTTCGTGTGATGCCGAGTCACGTGTCGTGTGATGCCGTGTCACGTGCCACGGCGAGAATCCAGTAAGTGGACCCTCGCGGTTCAGTTTCCCATGAGGCAACACGTGATCCATTGTTTAGACATAACTCACAGGGTGGAAAAATACCAACAAGTTGAAGGCAACCTGCCACATCTTTCAATCTGCCGTTTGACCCCCGGAGCCGGAAGAACAGCGCCCCCTGGCTGTCCGTACGGTAAAAGCACTGCCGGCAGATTCCCCGCCGA
The DNA here is from genome assembly GCA_036178185.1 of Liparis tanakae. Lineage (NCBI taxonomy): Eukaryota > Metazoa > Chordata > Actinopteri > Perciformes > Liparidae > Liparis > Liparis tanakae. The sequence continues at coordinate 14,830,794 of CM070106.1, forward strand.
GTTGAGCGAGTCGTTGCATGAAAGTGTTCGCGTTAATTCTTCACACAAATGTTTTTATTTATCTTTTCGTCCTGACGTGGGAGGTTGAACGCTGGCCGTCAATCAAGCCGACAGATGGCTTTTTTTCTCTCCACGACTACGGGGGCGCTCGCCGAATCTCCCTCTCTCTCTCTCTGTCTCTCTCTCTCGCCCAACAAGCTGCTCACCTCTTTAGCCCACTCGCATAAGGCAGCAGACGGTTGCTGAGACTGACGCCGTTGCTCATAACGTGCATCTGCCACGTATCGTCAGCCACGCTGCCCCCCTCAGCCGGCCTATACATAGCCGGCCCCGCGCTAAAGAGGCCCGGATGCAATGGCAAACTTTTTTCTGGAGGTTACCCGTGACACTGTTTTTGACAATGTTGTTGCCTCGCCACCTCCACTGTGTTTTGGATGTGTTTTCTAATAAAGCAAAAGCATGTGGAGACAGCTGTGAGAGCGCTCTAAAGAGGCTAGTTCAACTCGACAACGGACAACATGAGCCTTCTGTCCCGGGAGTGTGACCGCAGATGATAAGGACATCAGCGCACGCTCCTTAAATGTGAATTATGGTGGGGATCAATAACCTTTTCTAATCTATTTTACAGTCGTCCTCTAAAAATGTGCATATAAATCTCAGCGTATAGTTTTACAGGTCGGCAAACGATGCTGGCTTCTCTGTGAAGGAATGAGGGTACGATGTGTGACTCTTCTGGTGAACACAGTGATATCTAAAGACATATTATTAGGTTCAAAAAGGGCTTTTTGGATGTTTTTTAGGATTATTTATGTGAAAGCATCCTTGTGTGACACATTACAGTTGAATGTGTCAGGAAGTTTTGGTAATCTCTTGCTTTTGAGGGTGGTGTTCAGCTTTCAGTGAGATTTTTTATATATATGTTCATATTCATTATAAGTTGTAAGTAAATGATCAGGTCTACAAAGTGGATATTGTAGAATAAAGTGGGAATAAATTGGGATATTGGAAAATGTTGAGCTCAAGAAAATAAATCTGAAACTACTGAAGCGAGCATTAAAAAGTAAATTAGCATATACAGGTTTCTTATTTAACGCTTGAATATAGTGACGATATATATGAACGATGCGATATGGATCCCACACGGCTGTGAGTCAAGAGCAGAGGACACACATTTTAACACACACTGTTCTATAATCATTTCCCCCAATTTAAATACAGCCCTGCTCCATAAGTGTGTGGCTGGGAGAAACCAAGGCGGGGCCCCGGGGGGGGCGTAGGGGCCCCGACCACGGGCTCCCGGGGCGGCTCCGCTGTGGGCGACACCACACAGCCCAGAGGCAGCGGCCGTCGCTCTCTTTGAGATGGGCGAGAGAAAATAAAAGGATAAAAATATCCGGAAAGTTGCGTCTATAATTGGCTCTACGGCCTGTTTTATATACACTTCAACACACACACACACACACACACACACACACACACACACAAGTGAAACCCTACACTTGTTACCCCCCTCTAACACAGTCCCCTCCCTCCCTGTCCACCCCATCCACAAGGGTTTCTGAAAGCTCACCTCACTTTTTTTTTTTCAACAAACAAACACTGCACGCCGGACTGTCACCCTGGATTATATGATCATCTCCTTTTGATTTCCTGGAGCGTGCAGAGGGAGATCTCTTCGGATTATTATCACCTGGTGATGACGCCCCATCGGTGCTGATTCGGGGGGTGACTGCTGAGGGAGAGTGACAGGCGGGTAAGGACAGTCAATTAAGGGCAAAAAGCTTTTTTCTCATTATTATTCTTCATCAGTTGTGTATCCACATGCTGTGACGCTTCATCAGAGAACAGATTCTTCTTGGGTTTGCACACGGAGAAGAAAAACAACGCACCGTTTCTGTTTTTGACATCCTGGGAATGACAAAGTGTTTCTGTTATAGAGATCTGGACTGCAGGTCCCAGGTCTGCCATTGAGAGGGAGAGGAAGTGGAAACAGACCTGCTGGTAACAGAGGGGGGGGGGGCATGGGGGCAGGGGGGCAGCTTGTCTTTAGCTTTTACCTCAGATACTAAATCTTTTTCTAATAACTGCAGCACTGAAAGGGACATGCGGTGTATTTAAATGTGATCAGAGATGAAAGGGAGACAAATTAGAACATTTCCGACTTGTGCAACGTTGGATGAGGAGAATTAGGAGCATGACTGCTGATATATATATATATTTTATTCAAAGTCTCGCCGGGCTGAATTTCGCAGATTTTAAACGCTCACTAATTAGGTGCAATTAGAGTGATTCAGCTACAGCTTGTCTATTATAATCACTAATAGCACCAGTAAAGCAGCATAAATAGCCCAATCCGAGATCAGATAAGGAAACGTGTATCTGGAGGCCAACAGCACTTTGCTTTGCACGGTGAATCCAGCACAATGTGTCGGCTGTAAGGCCAGTCAACAGGTTGCCGTTTGGAAAGTGACCATTTCCTGGAGTAATTACCTACAGATTACTTCTACTTCTTTTTTGGGCCTCAGAGGTCCACTGACCTAAAACAATTCAAGTATGCTGCAAAGATTGTAACATATGTATCTTTAAACAAGGATACATGCATCACTTCATACAGTATATTTGGTTCACAAACATTCTTAGATCTAATTGATTTAATAGCATAAAACCTGGTTATTGAAGGATGAACTCAACATTTTTTTTAAATTACACTTATTAGCTGAGAAGATTGAATCCTGTGTTGGTTAAATATAAAGCTTCAGAATAAAGAAAGATAGCTCAGTGTGGACCGGAGGCGAGGGGGAAACAAATAGCCCGGCTCTAGCTTTTTCTCAATAATATATCCAATTGTTAATAATGTAATTATGTTTATTATCATCATTATTGTGTCAGGAAGATCATGCTTGTGGTGTGCTCCATCATCTACCACTAAAAAGCCTCATATTTTGGGTGGCCAATTGCTTGAAATAAACAATGTGTAAAACTTAATCAGCAAACTGGAAGCCCGATTCAAAGATGGCGCCTTCATTTAACACGAGGAAATGTGCTCACTTGGCTTTTCCATTGGTAACGCCTCCACTGTTGACCTCCCGAACGTGAACGGTATGAGATGATGTCATCATACTGCTTCGTTTTGGGAGGTTTGTGACGTCACGTGATGAGCGCATTAGTTGCAATACCAGGTGTGGCCACTATGCCAACATTGCTTTACAGCTCTCGAGCCAAGACGTAGTCTGATGCGTAGGTCTCTAAATATATTTGGCCAAGAAATAATCTGAGATAAAACATTTTCAGAGCCAGGCTTTATGCTAAGCTATATGCTAACAGTCTCCTGGGTCCAGCTTCTTATTTAATGATCGGATCAATAGCCGTATCAATCTTCTCAACAAAATGCAAATAAATGAATTGCCCAAAATAGTCTGACACATAGGTCCCTGTAAACCCTAAATGTGTTTGGCTAAGAAATAGTCTGACACGTAATCTGAAATAAAGCAAATAAAGCAAAGTTTAGAGCCAGTCTCGATGTGTCCAGTCTTTATGCTAAGCTATATGCTAACAGTCTCCTGGGGCCAGCTTCATATTTAATGAGCGGATACAAGAGCCGTATCAATCTTCTCAACAAAAATGCAAATACCCAAAACAGTCTTCAATGAAAATGTTGCTTTAAGCACATTGTGGACCCTAGACTGCAGGTTTGGAAAACCAATACGTTCACAGACGGATTTGATGGGAACGTCGGCGAGCACGGTGACGGATGGTAAAGCACTTCTCTCGTATTATTGCTTTTCCGAGTTGTGCATATCTTTCCTCCCCCTCCCCCGGTGACCCCCCGCAGAGAGGCGCCCTCCCGGGATGACTCCGTGTTATGTCTAGGGTCAGCCACAGAGGCCGGCGGCGCGACCACCGGTGTACAATAAGAGCGAGAATAGTTCTGTGTTTACGCGACAGGGTTCTGAAGGAACAAGCCCGGGAACAACAGAATCGTGAACGAATCCAACGGAGAACGGCGCTCCAGATACCTGAGTGAACGTTTTCATCATCAGATCAACGTTAGCTCACTTCTAGCTTTGTTCTTCTACTATTTTTTGAGTGGAGATTGGACTTTTTCCTCATCCGATGTGACAAGAATGTTGTATGCGAACAGGTTGTAAAGCCCTCTGAGGCAAATTTGTAATGTGTGATATTGGGCTATACAAAATAAACTGAATTGAAGATGTAATTGAATTCCCTTGCTGCTGTAGATTAAACGCGTGTTTCAATCTGAGGCGTCAATCGTCACATCGTGAGAACGGAGATCTTGCAGGCTTCTGTACCAGAAGTAATTTGAAACACGAGACAATAGAAACACAAGACAATATGGGAGAAGAGAGAGAGAGAGATTCCTTGTATAACGTGGTAAATGCCATCTGAAATCATCATTCCACCAGCCGCCTCTTCAGTAGAGATGTGGCAGCAGCCATTGTAGGAAGGCCTCTTTTTTTTTACGGCGATCTCCATGAACACCACCTCCTCTGGTTTCACTGTTAGAGGGAAATTAACACTAATCCTGTCCGCCGAGGGACGGCTCGGCAGACGGGATTTTGATTTTTTTAATATCTGAAAGGTCTGTTGTACTCCAGTAGCCAATCGAAGAATAGCCAACTGTTGATGTTTTTTCCACAGACTGAACATCTTGATGGTGGCAATAAGATAAAAGAAAAACACAACCGAGGCCGAGATGGAATTACACCGGGGATTCAGGATCGCTTTGGTCTCAGTCATCCTGGCTTTGACTCTTTCCGGCGAGCCGGTGGACGCTCAGAGGGCAGGTAAAACCATCAGGTCCACATTCTCCAGAGCTCATGTGGACCGCGTTCTTGACTAATTCCTCCTGCATTCTCTCACGGCAGGTTGTAAAAATGTCCACTACGACTTGGCGTTCATCCTGGATACGTCTTCCAGTGTTGGAAAGGAGAACTTTGAGAAGATCCGGCAATGGGTGGCCAACATCGTGGAGTCCTTCGACGTGGCGCCGGACAAGACGAGGGTCGCCGTGGTCCGGTACAGTGACCGACCCACCACCGAGTTCACCCTGGGCAGATACCAAACCCTGGAGGACGTGAAACGAGCCGCCCGCAATATCCGCTACCTGGGCGGGAACACGATGACCGGGGACGCCATCGGCTACACCACCGCCAACATCTTCACGGAGCGCAGCGGCGCCCGGCCGACGGCCCGAGGCATCCAGCGGGTCGCCGTCCTCCTCACGGACGGCCGGAGCCAGGATTACGTCCTGGAGCCGTCCAAGGCGGCCGCCAAAGCCGGCGTCAGGATTTTCGCCGTGGGCATCGGGGAGGCGCTGAAGGTGGAGCTGGAGGAGATCGCGGCCGAGCCGAAGAGCGCCCACGTCTTCCACGTGACGGACTTCAACGCCATCGACAAGATCAGAGGCCGGCTGAGGAGGAGGCTGTGCGAGAGTAAGTCGGCCGACCGTGGCTCGGCGCCAACGAGCGCCACATGGCTTCCTGTTTGAAGCCTCGCCGCCTCACCCCGAATGTGCACTTAATCAAATCTATTTTAACCTTTAAGCGCTGCTACACGTAGGAGAGACCCCAACCACACAACCCCACCCGCACCACAAAGGAGCTGTGGCTCATGCATACGGTGCTATCATGGCTTCTTCTCTAAGTATGAAGTGCGTGGGGGGGGGGGGGGGGTTCAAACGTTGGCTTGAAGATGACAGTTTCTTTCTACCCGAGACATTTCTGTGGGTTAGCTGCCTATTTAACGGCTGCTTTGGTGCAGAGGTGTGAGAGAGATTTTCTGAGATCTTCATTTATAACTTTTACAAAGACTTCAAGACAGAAGAAAGAAAGAAAGAAAGAAAGGTCAAACTTTACTGCAGGAATTAGAAATAAATGCGAATAAGATTTTCTGAGATCTTCTTAAATAACTTTCAAAAAGACTTCAAGACAGAAGAAAGAGAAAGAAAGGACAAACTTTACAGCAGGAATTAGAAATAAATGCTAAAGGATCTGTGGCTCATGCATACGGAGCTATCATGGCTTCTTCTCTGAGTATGAAGTGTGTGTGTGTGTGTGTGTGTGTGTGTGTGTGTGTGTGTGTGTGTGTGTGTGGGGGGGGGTTGCAAACGTTGACTTGAAGATGACAGTTTTCTTCTACCCGAGACGTTTCTGTGGGTTAGCTGCCTATTTAACGGCTGCTTTGGTGCAGAGGTGTTTAGCGCTGGAAAACCTGTCTTAAGCTCAACCTCAATGTTTTATTTCTTTTTTCTCACTAGTTTTTCCGAGACAATCTTTCAACACAGGCACGGCGGCTCAGAAAGTGTCTCGCAAAGCCGAAGTAATGAGCTGAAATGAGTTTCACGTCGTCTGGCAGCTGCGAGGAGAGACGGAGAAATATCTTGTCCGTGAATGTTTTCGCGGAGAAGATGAATACTTTGCCCTCCAACACGAGAATTCTTGTCTAAAATTAGCCGGAGAGGAAAGAAGAAGAAGAAGAAAAAGAAGGAGGATGCCAGGGGTCTATGCCACAAACTAAATGCAAAAAGTGGACACGACATGATTACATGGTTTCACGCTCAGATAAGCAAAGACAGGCTTGCAACTCTCCATTTAATCTTAAGCTCTAAATTGTCATGTTTTACAAATCCAAAAGTAGAGATTCCACTGAAGGAAGTGTTGATTTAGACTCTGAAACACCTTTATTTTGACCTTTTGACCTTTTGCTTCTTGACCCTATATGTTTGTAATGTGCCAATAATAACAATAATTTGATTAAAATGTTATAAAACATGCTGTGCATGCAACTTTTAGAGCTCTGTAGAAAATAACCATGGGGCGATAAAAAAGGTTCCAATTTTTTAAAGTGAGTCTTTAAATATATCAGTGGTCAGCTCCGCTGGCCCAGAGGGTAATTCAAAGTTATTTTCATACGGAAAATTATAGCTCTAATGTTTTTAAATTGGGTCCAGGGCGGCCGCTCTAATGTCCACGTCGAATGTTTTCACCTTTTAATCCATAGTTAAAAAAAAAGAAAAGGACTCTACTTATTATGTTCTTCACTATTTCATGAGAGTGTGTGGCCTCGCTCACACACACTTGACCTTACGTGACCTCAGTGACGGAGAGCTCTTATTATCAAAGCTCCAGTCCAACACCTGCGGTGTGTTTTAAAAGATTCAGCAGGCAGTGAGGGTCATAGTGAGAATGAAAAAAGTGTATCGGATCCTGGCTGCAGAAGAAAACGGTGTTTCTCCGGGGTGTGAAATGCTCCATCTCTTTCTTATGAATCTGTCCGAGACATTCATTTCCAAAGGAAGGGATCGCTTGCGTTTCAACTCACAGACGGATTCCTAAATTATAGCTCCGGGGGCCACAATTTTAGGGAGCAGCTCCGCTTTAACGTGCTTTAAGCCGTCTTTAAAAAAAAAGAGTGACGCACTTCCATTCATTCAGGGAACGGTAATCTTCTGGTAGAATCGCTGGCTTTAAAAACACCACCCAAATACCTTTTTCTGAGATCTTCAATTATTGCTAGAGAGAACAAGACTCCTTGAATTTGACACACGAGGACACTCTTTTTTGAAATAAATTCTGAGATCTTCATTTTTAACTTTTAAGACGGAAGAAAGAGGAAAAAAAGGACAAACTTTACCCCAGAAATTAGAAATAAATGCTAAATGACATTTTCTTAGATCTTCATATATAACTTTTAAAAAGACTTAAAAACAGAAGAAATAGAAAAAAGGACAAACTTTAGAGCAGGAATTAGAAATAAATGCTAAATGAGATTTTCTGAGATCTTTCATAACTTTTAAAAAGACTTAAAAACAGAAGAAAAAAAGAAAAGGACAAACTTTACAGCAGGAATTATAAAGAAATGCTAAATGAGACTTTTTGAGATCTTCATTTATAACTTCTAAAAAGACTTTAAGACAGAAGAAAGAAAGAAAAGGACAAACTTTACAGCAGAAATTAGAACTAAATGCTAAATGAGCTAACGCCACTTGTAGGATTAATTACGAGTGTGCAAGTGCTCACAATTAAAATGAGCTGCTTGGATTTTTGCAATCAGTCATGGTCTGGGATCGGCATGGAACAGAAAAAAAACAACAGCGCCCATGAAGAACACCGCAGAAGGTTAAAAGCCGCTCCGACAGGATGATTTTTATAGCCGTGATTTACGGAAATTGCAGCGTTCACACAGGTACTCCAAGTGTCAACATTCTCGCTGCGATATTTTTAGGCCGCAGACGATATTTAGGGCCGACAAGTCACGAATACAGACGCAATGTTGGTGCTTAAATTAAGTTTAATGAGAAGTTTCTCTGAACAGATTTATTATAAACTAATGGCAGGATCCGGCTGTCGGACCTTTTCAACAATGTGAACGTATTTCTTCCCCATGTGGGATCGGTGAGGAGGTTCTATTTAACTCACCTTGACTTTCTTTTCTGCTATTTAACTCAATTTATTCTCAAGTTAAAGCCTTACAGGAACTGTAAAGCGTCAGATGACACACATGGCAAAACACATAGTTCTCACCTTCCTATACGTTAGCTAGCTAGTTTGGGTTTTATTGACCCAACCCTCAAATGCAATGGCGTTAATATAAAGTGTTTTTATTGTTCTGACATTGTGCTCAAAATGTGCATTAAAACCCCTCATGTGGCAGGTATAATGATTACCATGTTCAGCTTCTCCATTCAGCATGTTAGCATGCTAGAAGTTGCTAGATAAAGTTCAGCTGAGGCTGATGGAAAGCCGTTTGTTGTGCAGGTGTTTGGTCATAAAACAAATACTTGGAGTGTAAGTGTCGACTCAAATGTAGTGCCAGATGACAAACAGTGGTTATTCAAATTCATCCCGGGGGAGATGTGGTTATTGGTACCAAATTTCAGGACAATCCCTCCAAAGAGTTGCTGGGAAAATTGACGCTACCAATCCCTCCAGCCAAGAAATCTATGATTTCCTCAGCAGCCTCAACTCACCATCTCCAAGTCACGAAATACGCTTGTTTTCTTAATGGAATTTAGACGAGCTGACCCTTATAAAATGTTAATGTCTCCTATGTTTACATCTAATAAACCACATGCGATCTTTAGCAGTGAAGCTGGCATCTTGACATCGATATAGAAAATAACCCTCCTGCCAATAAAAACAAACATAAACTGAGTGTATTTATCACTGTCGTCACCGTGACTGAAATATCTGTGAAATATCTGTGAAATGAAACTGCGACTCCTTCCGGGCTACGGAGGTGCCTTGTGCTCTCGTAGAACCACAATCCTCAAACGTCCAGTTATTGTTCGTGCTTGTTAATTATTTGAATTTAAGACCTCATCGTGTATCTCACACAGGTAATACTTTGTCATTTAAAAGAAAATGAAAGGCTCACCTCGGGGCATCAACCACTTGATATTAACTCCTTGGCATTTCCCATCTCTTTTGTAGCCATCTGATCTTTCTTTGTATAAATTACTGACATACTGCACAATATACATCCCAGTCCTTCACTGCACGGTCTTTATTTGTTGTTATCGTTCTGTTTGTACCATTTTGAACTGTTTGTTTCACGACATGTTTTGCATGTCGTCCTTTCTGTGGACTAGAGGAAGATTAGTGGCCGCTAAGGCGTCAGCTAACGGGAATCCAGCTAATAAATTAAACTAAACTCTACACTTCAGACAAGAGAGATGGAGGGCAGTACGTCACATATCACACCAGAACGACTGCTTCCTATCACGTGATTAGGTTTCCAAGAAGATGGGACACCAATAAAAGAGACGTTGGCCCTATATCCTAGGATATATGATGTACGGCTGTACGTCTAACTGAACCATCGTCCTCTCTCCTCAGATGTCTTGTGTCCGAACATGAAGGTCCAACCTGATCAGTTCAAGACCAACAGCTCCAGCCACGGTCTCCAAGAGGTTCCAGGTATGTGTTTTTTCATATCCTCGACAATGCTGGCGATACGTGTCTGCCACAAAGTCAGCTCTTTGTTTCTCGAAGCATTTACCCGCCCACATGAAGCTCTTGTTCCATGCACAGATGTAGTTCATTCCTCTATTTCGATCGGATCGGGCGGGGGGGGGGGGGGAATTGTTTTATTCAGGGCTCGAAAAGTACAAATTTACTGGGACAGTCATTGTTCTGTCTCATTTTTTAAGTTGCCATTATAAAAAAAAATCAATATACTTGCTGCTGTGTTATAGATGTATTTTGTCTGCGCTCCACAGCAGCCATTGACTTGTATCTATTTCCAAATGCTATGAAAATCAATGTGTTGGCCCTTTAAAGTCGCTCGATGTGTTTCGTCAATCGCATCGAAAGGTTGGTCCGAGATTTGTTCCTATTTTGGAGAGATGGATATTTTTTTCGCTTTCTTGCTGAGAAAAGCTCACTAATTAGTACATAAATAAATATATTGTTATTTAACTTCGAAAAAATTATGTTACTAGTCAGATTACTTAGTATTACCTCCAACACTCCATGTTTTGTTTTCATGAATTCCAAGCTGCCGTGCAAAAGTTTTCTGAGAACTTAGCGTTTCACCAGAAAGGTCGGATGTTGTTTTTTTAAGTCTTTTGGGGGGATCTGAGTTCCTGTCTGCGCCTCCCACACACATCCATCACGCTGAGAGAAAAAACAGATGCACCGGCACGTCTGTCTTCATGGAACTTCATGGAAAGAAAAAACTATGTCAGAGTGATGAAAAGCTGTTCTAGAACAATTTGACTCAGAAAAAATTGGTCTGGCCTTCACCTGATACTGATTTGAGGTTTTTAATCTCGAATTAATAACATTTTGCTTATAGACACTTTTGTGCCAGTGTTCAGTTACCCCCCCCCCCCCTCAAAATATGAGTGTGTGTTTCTTTAAGAGATGTCATGTTGTCAGGCTATAATGGTGCCTATAAAACATTTAAACCTTCCTCTGTCAGTTAAACCCGGACCAATTCAACTCATAAAGCAGCATTATATCATAATGACAAACAGAATATATTAAGGGTTAATGAACATGTATCTACAAATCGAACAATTTATCCATGTGTTTTACCTCCCCCCCACCCCATCCCAGCATGCACTGGGTTACAGTCACCTGTCCATCATAGGGCTTACCACCAAAACAAGTATTTCTAATGCATCTAACATGCAGGTATTTATTTTGAGGAAGGAAACAAGAGCTCTTGGAGGAAATCCATTTGGACATGATATGCTAACTCCACACGGATGTCACAATGTTTTATATTTCTGCAATAAAGCTACTGAGCCAAAATGAAAAAGAAAAGAGAATTTGGCAAAAGATAAGGACTTGTCTTTGTATTGTATTGTTTCAATCGTGTGCATTGCTATACATCCAATACATTGTATTATTTGAAATTTAAAACAGATGCAGTGTGGGGTAAAATAAAGTATTTGTAGTAAAACTAAAGTGTGGTACGAAGGCATCAAGAAGCGTGTGATTGAAATACTCAAGTATATTACATCACACCATGATACATTCATAGTCTATAAAAAGAAGTTGTTTCTACTGTTGTTGGTGAAAGTTAAAGAAACGATAATCATGATACAGAGAACATTTCATCAGGCGATGGCCGTTGGGCTAATTATGCTAATTATGCTAATTGGGGATTTTCCTCTAAACTGCACAGGGATAAGGAACTTTAGATAAATCACACACACACACACACACACACACACACACACACACACACACACACACACACACACACACTCTACGTACACAGATGTGCTGTAAGCCCTGTAATTGGAATAAATCATCCAGGCTGTGTTTTGTTTTTTCCTGAGATGAGAAAATGTGTTTTCTCATAAGCTAAAAAGAAAAAAGCTAGTATGAATATAATGTACGCCACGCTGATTGATGCGTCCTCAGAGCGTCTCTCTCTCTCTCTGTCTCTGCGATAATTGTTCTCTCACGGGAGAACATGACGAGGCCACGGCGGGTTCCCATGGTTTCATTCGACGTTGGCACAGCGAGACAAAAGTATAAGCTAGCGATCGGCTGCAGGAGCCGCCGCCATCTGCTACCGTCGAAAAAGAACGCTGCGTTTTATCCAAAAGTCGGTGAACTCATCTGGATTCTCCCGCGGATCGCCCCCATTGGGGCCGTCCAAAATAACTTTTGTTCGGGGTTGATTATATGCTCTACGCCGCCAGTCCAAATTACAGCTCTGTGCTAACATGCCCCCGCGGCGGCCACAGAAACATTGCGCGCCTAGCTAACGCGCCGCGACAACGAGTGTCGAGGCTCACAGCTGCAATACATGCCTCAGCGTGACGTCACCGAGGTTCGAGTTGTTAGATTTTTGCCGCCGGTCATTTTCGAAGTTCTGGACTTTGGCTCAAGTCTTTCTTCATGTTTTGCTTTTATCAGAATATTTGTTTTTTGTTGTATTTAGCTTGAGCTGTTGAGTTTTAAGTTTGTTCCTTTTAGTTTTAAACACAAACCTAAATAATCTCTATACAGGTGCTAGAGTCATTGTCTCTATGGCAGGGGGTCAAACTCATGTTCACTGTGGGCCATCATGGCTGCCCACTTAAAGGGCCGGTGTGCCTGAAACGCTGTATAAACGACACTGTATTTAACATACTGTTAAATAACTATCTTTGCATTTGATAATTGTTTATTGGAGTGTAGAAATATGGCACGCAATAAATGTATCTAATGTTATAACAAACATTCATTTAATTTGAAACCTTCAAAATAAAAGCACAGGATATTTTTCTTGATTTTCTTTTAAAAAAAGGTGGTCCGCGAGCCTTGAGTTTGACACCTGTGCTCTATGGCTTTTGTCTCACCAAAAATAAACTATGTAGGTACTCTGCTGTTAATGACACGAAAGAACATGAAATTAGAAATTAACAAGTGGCAAGAAACAATAAATTTGAAAGACAAAATCAGAATTCGAGACTTCTGCTCAAGCCCTTTTACATTATATTACACCAGGTTTTGTTCTTTCTATCAGAAGATGTTGTTTTTCTCAGGTATTAGGGTCATAGTCTCGATCGCATTCATCTTGCCAAAAAGTAGTGCTACGATGCTGTTGATGACATGAAAGAACATGGAATAGAAATAAAGTTTTAGTGACAAGATTTTGTCGAAATTCTAGACTTCATCTCAAGCCCTTCCACATGAGGGTGTATTTATGTCAGAAGATGTTGGTTTTCTCTGCAAGTATTTAGCTTAAAATATATTATTGTTCCAGGTTTAAATGTGTCCCTTTAGTTTCAAACACAGGTACTATGAGAGTCATCGTCTCTATGGCTTTCGTCTTTTCGTCGAGATAATGCTATAAGCTAACGAATCTGCTGATGGCATTAAAGAAATAAATAAAAGTAACAGCACTTTAATTTAACAAGTGGCAAGAAACCAAACGATTTTAAGACAACATTTGCCATTCATCTTTTAATCTTGATAAACAAAATGAGAAAACAGTTTTTAAAGATGCAGGCGAATTAAACAGCATCTAAAAGTGAAGGTGTATGAAAATTGACAGATGTGGTTATTTTAGTCTGTTATGATGGCTCTGATGGTTTTTGAGGTTATTCTTTCCTCTGTTGCTATTGGTCTCAGGGGCTAACCAGCTGTTTGAAGGCTATTTCTAATGAGCTCCACTAAGCATCTCACGTTACCACCTTCATGTTTCCGTTTTTCTCTTTTGGAAAATGAGAGAGAAAAAACACGCTGACATGCTGACGGCATGGTCCGCTCAACTCACGGCTAGTGGGAACGGCCAGCGGCGACTTTCAGGGCGATCCGCCGGACCGAGTGGCAGCGGTTGGGGCCTGGTGCAAATTCACCCGTCCACCCCTGGTGTCGCCATAGCGACAGCACTTGTTTGGTGTACAAGGGAGTGTCCTTTTCCCAAAACCACCCTAAAAATGACCCTGTGGTCACACCACTTCAAAATCACATGCTTGCAGGGTCACACACACACACACACACACACACAAACACACACACACTAATACGTGGACCTTAACAGAAATGCCGGCAGCAAATCAAAGAAATGCTCTATTTTCCAGTCGTTCGGTGATTTCAATCTCCAAAATAGTGACAAACACGGTGGCTGCAGGGCGCGGTGGAGCAGACCCAATTAAAAGAAAACAGAGTACCCAAAGAAATACCGACAAAGGTCGTAACTCAACACTTATTTATTTTGCTCTGCCCGTGTTGCCGCAGGCTTCGACCTGATGGAGCACTTCAACGTGAGAGACGTCCTGGGAGCCAGAGACGACGAAGGAGGCCAGAGCTCGTACGTCCGGCTGGGCACCATGCCCGTCGTGCAGCAGACGGAGTGAGTGGACGCGGAGCCGCACGGCCACTTCTGAGATATGTGAAGAGATGTTGGAGATATGTGCAAAATGTGAAACGTTAGAAAATTAAAATGTGGGAATTCACCTGAGAAGTCGTGAAAATATTGACGGTTATGTCGGCTCAAAACTCTGGATGTTAGAGAATAATGTCACGTCACTGAGTTTAGGAGAAGGAACAGCGTATATGTGTGTGTATGTATGTATATATATATTTATATATGTGTATATATATATATGTATATATGTGTCTATATACATATATATATATTTACATATACATATATATATGTATATATATATATATATATATATATATATATAGAGAGAGAGAGAGAGAGAGAGAGAGAGACAGAGAGACTGAGCGACAGAGAGAGAGAGAGAGAGAGAGAGAAAGTGGTTAGTAGGTGAAACATTGAGTCTAAACTGTGACTCTGTGTCCAAATAAAATTAAACACGCTTTAACAACGTGTTTTTCCTCTCCAGGGACGTGTTTCCTCAAGGGTTGCCAGATGAATACGCCTTCGTGACGACGTTCAAATTCAGGAAAACCTCAAAACGTGAAGACTGGTACCTCTGGCAGGTGTACGACAAGTATGGAATCCCTCAGGTGGGTCAGCCCAACGTAGATGGTCAGAAATGAGACGATAAAACCTCGAAATAAAGACACTGTTGAACTATATGTAATACTTTTTCAACATGTGGAAGACAAAAGGTGTTTCTAAATGTCCTGCCTACCTTTATAGATTATTTAGTCTGATAATTTTGCTTCTGCATTTAAAGTACAAACGTATTGTCAAAAAGACATACTTAAAGTACCAACAGTTACGGTACTCATTATACAGACATATATCACGAGTGGATTCTAGTTATTGCATCCGGTGGGGGCGGGGCTTATTTTATATTCTTAATATCCTGCTGGGAAGTTTGTGTATCACTAAGTTCTTATCTTAAGGTATAATAATACATATAACCATCATTAAAATACCTCAGAATTCTAATACAGACACTACCAATGACCTTTCTGCCTCCGTCCGGTAAGAGGCGGGGCTTATTTTATGTACGTAATACCCTGCTAAGAAGCTTGTGTATCTCTAAGGTCTCATCTTAAGGTATAGTAATACATATAATCATTAGTAAAGTGTTGTTAACGTCGTCCCGCCTCCATCCGGCAAGGGGCGGGGCTTATTTTACATACTTAACATCCTGCTGGGAAGTTTGTGTATCACTAAGGTCTCATCTTAAGGTATCATAATACATGTAATCATCTTTAAATTACCTCAGGATTCTAATAAAGACACTACTAATGACCTTTCCGCCTCCCTGTTGTCAGGTGTCCATCCGACTGGACGGCGAGAACAAAGGGGTGGAGTACAACGCCGTGGGCCTGACGAAGGACGCCGTCCGAGCTGTGTTCAAGAGCCCCGACGTCGACAACCTGTTCGACCGCAACTGGCACAAGATCGCCCTGAGCGTGGAGGCCAAGTCCGTGACCCTGTACCTGGACTGCAAGCGCATCCAGACCGTCGCCATCGGCGACCGGGAGGACATCGACATCCAGGGCAAGACGGTTATCGGGAAGAGGCTGTACGACAGCGTGCCGATCGACGTGAGTCTCCGCGCGATGAGGTGCTTGACGAGATTTGAGGATTGATTTTCTTTCATCGGCGGTCCGTCTCGTTTCTCCCGCCCAGTTCGACCTCCAGAGGATGATGGTGTACTGCGACTCCAAGCATGCGGAGCTGGAGACCTGCTGTGACATACCCAACGGACCGGTGAGTACGCAAGCTTCCTGATACTTAAGTCGTCATGTATTCATATCTTTACGTCTTTATGTCTTTATGTCTTTAAGCTAGTTTCCAATTTTATGCACTTGAATTCTTAGCTTGAATACAAACGGATATATTTAGAGACCTTTTCAGTTTCTGGCTTCTTATTTTTTTACCTTGAGATATACCCAACAGAAGTGTGGGTATTTTAGCTTCCTAGTCTTTAAGTCTTCATGTCTTTTAGTCGTTAAGTCTTTAAGCTAGTTTCCAATTCAAAGCACTTAGATTCTTAGCTTGAATACAAACAGATATATTGAGAGACTTTTTTGGCTTCTGTTTATTTTCGTCTTTTTTTTAAACTTCTATATCTGACAATAAAATAGCGCGACTGGTTTCGGTCTTTATGCTAAGCTAAGCTAATGACTGCAGCAAAATGAGTTTAGTGCTAATCCCCCCCCCACCCTCGAGGGAATAACAGAATACTGTTTCCCCTAGAGACTTAAACTGGGGAAAAGACAGTTGTATAAATCAGCAAATCTTTTGTTTTTTCAGGTAGATTAAACATTTAAATAGTCCTTATTCAAAGCATTAGGTCCTAAATGTTGTAAAAAGAAAGCATTATTAGTGTAAAATAGCTAATAATGCTCCTACGTTCATTTTAACGAGCACCCGATGGAAGATGGACCCGAAGGCTTCTCATTTAACTCTTGGCTAGAAAGTTCATGAGTTAACACATAAAGAAAAACTATTTAAACTTTTTAGAAAGCAATCGGCTCCTTTAGAGTCACCGATGACTTCCAACAACGGCCACTTTAGCGTTTAGCGACGTTACCCGAAAGTAGTTTTTTGGTGATCTAATGCTGGCACTGCTGTCGCTTCTTCCTTTTTGGTTGCACCATTAAATATATATATATTATATTTTTTATTTCAGTGCCCCAAGAAAGTGGTCACGGAGCCCCCCCCTGTGGAGATCCCGGCTCCGACGCCGACGAGCGTGGAGCAGCAGAGGGGCCCTCAAGTGAACTGCTCCTGCCCGGGAGGAGACAAGGTAACGCCGCCACCGCGCGGAATCTATTCATGTTCCCACCGATGAGAGGAACCTTTTCAATAAACGGCTCTCGTTCTTCACAGGGAGCGACCGGTGCGCCCGGCGTTGCAGGTCCTAAGGGTGGAAAGGTCGTCTACGATTGTTCTTTTAAGGGCTAGTGTGTGCGTCGCAACAACAAAAAATGTGTTTGTTCATTTTGTGAACTTACGTTTTTCTTAGGGTGACACCGGCCTTAAGGGCGCCGTCGGAGCGCCGGGACTCAGAGCGGAGAAAGGAGAAGCTGTATGAACCTTAACGCGTGAACATCCACGAACTGATTCATTACTCATGTTCTTCCTTTTGATGAGAGACGATGATCCTCAGAACGTCATGTTCTACGTTTCTGTAGCACACAGAAAAATAAAGGTTCTCAAATGGTTCTTTAAAAGGCCTTGTGGTTCTACAAAGAACCATTTATTCGTTTGAGGCACCATGATAGTTTCTTTGAAGAACTCTTTAAGGAAATTGTTCTTTAGAGAACCCTGGTTTGAAGGGTTCTTTGTGGAACCAGAAATGGTGCCTTAAAGAACATTTTTTAAGGGTCTTTGAGACACCTTTAGGTTATTTGAAGAACTCTTTAAGGAAATGGTTCTTTAAAGAACCCTGGTTTGAAAGGTTCTTTGTGGAACCAGAAATGGTGCCTTAAAGAATCATGTTTTGAAGGTTCTTTGAGACACCTTTAGAGGTTATTTAAAGAACTCTTTCAGGACATAGTTCTCTAAAGAACCCTGGTTTGAAGGGTTCTTTGTGAAATCAGAAATGATGTCTTAAAGAACCATGTTTTGAAGGTTCTTGAGAAACCTTTAAAGGTTATTTAAAGAACTTTTGAGGAAATGGTTCTCTAAAGAACCCTGGTTTGAAGGGTTCTTCGTGGAACCAGAAATGGTGCCTTAAAGAACCGTTTTGAAGGTTCTTTGAGACACCTTCATAGGTTCTTTGAAGAACTCTTTTCTTTAAAGAACCCTGGTTTGAAAGGTTCTTGATGGAACCAGAAATGGTTCTTCCCTCAGAGGAACCCTGTTCAGTCCCAGACAGCTCCTTCATGTTTCTGTGTGATACGTTTCTTTAGACTCAGGTCGCATGCCTCCCAGCTATTACCTCATCTGCTGTTCTTTTTCCCCGCCTCGATAATAATTGATCCTTGTCGATTGATTATTTGCAGGGCAAAGTAATCTCTGTCAAAGGTGACAGAGGTGTGAAGGTAAGTACACCTGCTCTTCCTGCATGCTGGTCTCCGTGCATATTTTATATGCATGTACATCTTAAGACACACCCCCTTTCTTTCTTTCATTTGGCATTTTCGCTATACCTCTATCACTCTTTTTGTTGTTGCTAGGGAGTGGGTAGGAAAATGCTCAACCAGCTGTGATTGTCAGAAGGTTACCACAGAGGATTTGTGGAAGAGCGAGGGGGCGGAGCTACGCAGTCTGTTCAAAACCACAGCCTCTGAGCCGCGTGGTGCTGCCAGCTGGACGAGCCGCACAGGGTGTAATTTATTCCTTGAGACAAAATCCTGGTCACACATCACCCAACTGTCCAGAGGGGGCCTCTTAAAGACGGCCCCGAGACGAGCCGTAGGGTCCTCTGGTTGTGTTGCATCTGGAATCTTTTGCATAACACAGGTGGTTTAAAAAATACTGTACGGGGAGTTATTTTTAACGCCGAGTAAAGCAGACAGAACTAATTTCGGGATAATAGACGATCCGTCGCTGAAGAAACTGCATTAAACCAAATGTGTAACGCAGCGCATCCCTGTGGCTTTTCCCATTCCATCTCCTTTCTTTTCCTGCACGAGCATCTGTCTTCACTTCCTCCCAGAGAAAAGACGCAACCTTTTTTTTTTTAAGAATACACGACGTAAGCGGCGGTTAAAAAGCGCCTTTGATTGCTTCTAACGAAATCTCTACCCGACGACGACAGGCGGCGGTGTTACGCAACGTCAACGAAATGACGTGCGTCTTTTCTTTAAATGATATAAGCTCCTAGAAATAATTAGAGGGGGGCCGACCCGCCGTGACTTGTAAAGCGGTTTATGGAGCGTGGAGGGAAGTTCTCGGTGACCGGTGGGCGGGGCTTAGGCAGCCGGTGGGCGAGGCCTCCACCGCCCTGTGTAATTCCGACCGCTTGTAACTTTTCGCTCGTTACGGCTTTTTTTCCCAAATCCACAGGGATCCCTCGGCACATTGCTCATGACGTGAGATCGAAAATTCGACCCTGGGAAGCCGTCGCTCATCGAGTTCCACCCGATCGCGGTGGGCCTCGGCGGAGGCGATAACGGCCTCCCAAAACCCGTTAACTCAAACTCCTCTGTGTGTGTATTGTGTGTATTGTGTGTATTGTGTGTATCGTGTGTTATTTTAACCCCTGTCTTTCGTCCAAATGTCTGCATCTGTGTTTCAAAGTAATCAAAGCCATTCATCCCTCCCACGATAACCCTCTCGACCAATCATCACCCACTAAACCCCGCTCCGTGACGTCAGCACGCCGTCGTCGCCGGCCACCCTGCATGCCCTGTGTGTCGTACTGAAGAGCTTCCTTCTGTCCACAGGGCGACCCGGGAAGCTTAGGGTTGACAGGTGCTCCTGGAGCTAAGGGAGAGAAGGTGTGGCCTTCGAGAACCCGGGATTTCTCAAATATGTCGAATCTAAATCTGATTTCTTTAACACGTCGATTCATTCGGTGTCTTTCCCGTCGCCCGACAGGGACTCGGCGGCGTGCCCGGCATCGACGGCTTATCCGGAGACAAAGGAGACAGAGTCAGTCCCTGTGTTTGGGCATTTTGTTCACAGGGGTTTCAAAGACATCTTCTAATATCTGTGATTTCTTTCTTTTTCTTGCGGTAAACAGGGGGAACCGGGACGGGCTGGTGGTTCTGGGCTGCCGGGTCTAGCTGGACAGAAGGTGTGTGTGTGTTTGTGTGTGTGTGTGTGTGTGTGTGTGTGTGTGTGTTTGTGTGTGGTCTTAAATTACGAGGCGGTGGACATACATTTGACTCATCGTGATGTTCACGCGGGGGAAGAAAGGATTTAGTCATAGATATATATCAGTGCCATATATATATATATATATATATATATATATATATATATATATATATATATATATATATATATATATATATATATATATATATATATATATATATATATATATATATATATATTTATTTATATATATATATATATATATATATATATATATATATACATACATACAATTGCTAGTCTACAAGTCTAGCATTTGGATCATACGCTAGCATTTATTCACTGTATGTATATATATATATATATATATATATATATATATATAACGTGTAATCTAAAGTGTAATCCACATTACACGTTAGATCCACATACTAGACGTGTAGGCTAGCCATGCTTCCCCGTTAGCGTCACACCTGTGTAGGTAACAGTTTCTCCCCCACATTCTCCCTCATATAATAAGTGTTGATGAACCTCTCAGAGGTCTCAAAGTGTTCAGCCCCGTCGGGTCGCCCCAGCTGTCGCCTCGCGGCTCGCCCCGCCGCAGCAGCAGGTGTATCGTCGACGGCTCGGTTCTATTCAGGCTCCCCAGGAGCCGTTTCATTATTTACACATGTGCTTTGTGCTTTGACATTTCAAAATGTCCCTCTTCAGGAATACATTATTCATTATTCATCTAATATCAGAGATATGAGGACCAAGAAGAGGTCACACCGCACAGGGCAGCGTCGCCGTTCCCCCGGCGACCGACAGGGGAGCGCTTCACGGAATGATGTACACTTTATTATCTGTGTGTGAGAAGAGAGGTCAAAGGTCAAAGGTCATCCACAGGGGGGAGGGCCACGGACAACTGGTGCTTCTTTAGGGGTCGGGGGGGGGGGGGGGTCGGGTTTAAAAACAATATAGTTTAAAATCACTATAATCTAAAAACACTATAGTTTAAAAACAATATAGTTTAAAAACACTATAGTTTAAAAACACTATAGTCTAAAAACACTATAGTTTAAAAACAATATAGTTTAACAACAATATAGTCTAAAAACACTATAGTCTAAAAACACTATAGTCTAAAAACAATATAGTTTAAAAACACTATAGTCTAAAAACAATATTGTTTAAAAAATATATATTTTAAAAACAATATAGTTTAAAAACACTATAGTCTAAAAACACTATAGTTTAAAAACACTATAGTTTAAAAACACTATAGTCTAAAAACACTATAGTTTAAAAACACTATAGTTTAAAAACACTATAGTCTAAAAACAATATAGTTAAAAAACAATATAGTTTAAAAACAATATAGTTTAAAAACACTATATTCTTAAAACACTATATTCTTAAAACACTTTAGTCTAAAAAAAATATAGTTAAAAAAATATATATAGTTAAAGAAACACAATAGTCTAACAAAATTATAGTCTAAAAAACTTTTTAAAACACTATAGTTTAAACACTATGGATTAAACACTATGGATTAAACACTATAGATTAAACACTATAGATTAAACACTATAGATTAAACACTATAAATTAAACACTATAGTTTAAACACTATAAATTAAACACTATAGTTTAAACACTATAGATTAAAAACACTATAGATTAAACACTATAGTTTAAACACTATAGATTAAACCTTATATAGTAAACACTTTAGATTAAACACTCCAGTTTAAACACTATAGATTAAACCCTATAGATTAAACACTACAGTTTAAACACTATAGATTAAACAGTCTAAACTCTCTCATGATGAATGACTCGATGTCTTTCAGGGAGTTCAAGGGGACGAAGGAGTTTCTGGCGGCCCGGGTCCCAAAGGCGTCACCGTGAGTCAAGATATCATGAGGTCATCACACCTCACATTGAGAGGAGAAGAAACGGTTATTAACTATTCTATAACCTCCCCCTCCTCCTCCTCCTCCTCCTCCTCCTCCTGCTGCTGCTGCAGGGCGAGTCGGGGGGGCGAGGCGAGAAGGGACCAACGGGAGACAAGGTGAGTGGTACCGGGTCTAGGGCTGAGGGACAAGTGAAGGTCACACATCCAATCTGACCCCGGGGCTCGAGACATGCAAGTGGGATTAGCTTCTGAGGGAAGCATTGCTTCTTGGGAGGTAACGGAGAACTAGGGACGAGGGGTCGTGTGTGTGTGTGTGTGTGTGTGTGTGTGTGTGTGTGTGTGGGGGGCGTAATCGTGCAAACAGATGTGGCTTCCTTGATTCACTCTCCACACTTCCTGTCTGGGATCCTGTTGTGTGTTTGGGGGGGCTCATTCAGGCCTTTTACCGGAGAGCTCTGTCGATGTCTGAACCCCCCCCCCCCCCCCCATACACACACACACACACACACACACACACCCGGCATGAGGATGTGCGGCCCTGTTCAATCATGGCGGTCTCCTCACTGAAAACTCTCAGAAAAGAAAATCTGCAACCGTCGTCGTACACGGCTCTGCACGGTTTGGCTCCTCCGGTCGCTAAAAGGAGTCAAAGAGAAAATTTCTTGATTTATCTCCTTAAAGACGTTGAAAATCTGTTCTTTATATTTATTTATTTAAATTTTAAATTTTAAATCATTATTTTTGTTTATTACATTTATTATTTTAATATTATTTTTATTTAAACTAAACAATATTAATTAAAATAATTAACAAAAAAGGAATATATATTATATAATATATGTTTATGATAGTCTTTTCTATATTTTTAATAATAATATGTAGAAAACAAACTATGAGTTTATGATAATCTTTTTTTCATCATCTATTTCTTTAAGTTTTATTTTTGTCATTTACAATGTTTTTTAACTTATTCAGTGAAATAAAAAAAAATAAAAAAAGTTTTTTTTTTAAGTACTGGAAAGTCATTTTAAAATTTATTAATTTCATTTTTTTTCATTCTCATTCATAATTTCTTGTTTTGTTCTTTTTTAAACTCTTCAAACTGAAATAAATAAATAAAACCCTTTAATCCAACATGATGTTCATTTAGTGAAGAATCGTCACCAGTCAAATAACAGGGGACGCTTCAGGGCGGGGCTACAAGGTGATTCACCGGTCTCTGCCTCAGAGTGTGTATTAGTGTGTGTGTGTGTGTGTGTGTGTGTGTGTGTGTGTGTGTGTGTGTGTTTGTGTGTGTGTATGTGTGTTTGCTTGACAGTGTTTCTGGGTGTTTTCACCCCATAAAAGTTAATTGTAGCTGTTTTGTGTGGTCTAAACTTTCCCTTCTGTAATTTAAATCAACCTTTTTTTCCCACCTTCAAATGAACTATAGAATTATGTGTAATTATACTTCTTTATTTTATTTTTATTTTACGTTATCCACTTCCTGAGTTGACTTCTTTTTCCACAAAATACTTAACGGGCATTGTGTGTTTAGATTAAACACTTTAAGACTCTTAAAACTATTATTCACTTATATTATACATGATATGATATTATTATATTACCGCTGCTGTGATTTTTGAAATTTCCCCACTGTGGGACGAATAAAGGTATATATAATATCATATTATATCATATCATATCATATTATTTCACTAAAACTATTTCTCAATTCTCTTCGATATGTTCTAAATGCTGTTCCTCTTCTCTCCACTAGGGCCAGGCGGGCTTTGACGGACTACCTGGAAAACCCGGTATTCCCGGCAAAGACGTAAGATTTAAAGAGGCAGACATTAATTAATACGAAGCATATTTTTGGTGAGTCGCCTAATTTGTATTAACAAAGCTTTTTTCTCTCTTAATTGATGAATTGATTAATTGCTCAGGGTCTGAGAGGACTGGCCGGGGCCTTGGGGCCCAGTGGGATCAAAGGCATCAAGGTATCGTAACTCCGTTCACCAGATTATGAACAAATAAAGTCTCACACACTCCGACGTCACGCCGCTCCGCGCTCGCTGCAGACATTCCTCCGTCTCCTCTGCGCCCACTCGCTCGTCTGAGGGGATAAAAATGCACTTTGTCTGTAATTAGTGACTTTGATGAATATTCCAGTCGCACGCACACACCACACCCATATGTTCACACACACACACACACACACACACACACACACACACACACATGAATACACACACATACTTAGCAAATTCCCACAAGTTTCACTTTCCTTCAGGGCGACAGTAAGTACACGCGTGTCATCTCATAATTGATGGTCGTTGCCGTGTAATTACCACGTTGCCCTGAAGGTGCTTTTTAAAAATGAATTTTAATAATAATTAAATTAAATACAATCTTTTGTTGTGTGAACTGCATCACAGGGGGAGAGAGGCCTGGCCGGATTACCTGGGGATGTGGTGAGTACCAAAATATATATATATAGCCCAAAAGAGAGAAAGGATTAGGTGATGGAGAACATGATTATGAAGTCTGACCTTGTGGCCACTAGAGAGCGCCACTGAGGCGACAACCATGTAGTTTCACTGGTGGGTTCAATTCAATTCAATTCAGTTTATTTGTATAGCCCAATTTCACAAATTACAAATTTGTCTCAGAGTGCTTTACAATCTGTACACATAGACATCCCTGCCCCAAAACCTCACATCGGATCAGGAAAAACTCCCAAATAACCCTTCAGGGGGAAAAAAGGGAAGAAACCTTCAGGAGAGCAACAGAGGAGGATCCCTCTCCAGGATGGACAGAACAATAGATGTAATGTGTACAGAAGGACAGATATAGAGTTAAAATACATTCAAGGAATCTGACAGAGTTTATCAATAGTTCATATTTAGGCATATTCCACGATGGAGAGTTTGGAGACCTCCCAAGTGGAGGAGTGGGCGGAGTCCCAGCAGGGCAGTGGCACAGCTGGCGACAGGAACTCACGATCCAACCATCGATGGTCCATCAGCAGATGGGATCTATGCCGTCTCATAGGGTCCGATGACCCCATGAGACGTGAAGTCAGAAGGACTCCGGGGAGTTGACTTACTTTATTTTGATAGTCTTTTTTTTAAAACAAATATGACAGAAAAGTGCTGGTCCCATCTTTTTGTATAGAATGTATGATCATATAAAATAATGACGTCGGGTTTTGGACTATTTGGTCTGATAAAATAATAGATCAATGATTTTTTTAATTAATAATAATAATAACACGCATGGATTTTTTTGTTCTTTTCTTTTGATTTCAGTTTCAAAAGGAAGGCTTGCGGGGTGATAAGGTGAGTTCATGTTTAAATAAATACATGAAACATTTTTCATGTTAATGAACAGGAATCACATCAAAGGCTCGAGACACCATGGCTCCTAAAATTACAATTATGTCAGATTACTTATTAAAATTCCAAGGCAACAGTTTTTTTTTTTTTTTTTTAATGTACATAATAATAATAAATATTAATACAGTGAATCTATATAGCGCTTTTCTAGAGACTTGAAAACCCTTAGACAAACAAACAAATAGAACATCTCAGGTATAAAAGGAATTTAAAATTATTTAAAAAATATATTTATCATGTCAATTAACACAAATGAACATTATTTAATGTTACCTGAACATGTTTAACCATAAAGTGTAAACTGTGATCTCAAAGAGCGTCAGAAGTTGCATCATGTGACACGTGTCATGTGACCTCCTCTCAGGGCGATGCTGGACCTCCTGGGCCTTCAGGGCCCGCCGGCCCCCAGGGGCCTCATGTAAGCTTCAGGATCTATCACTTCCTCACCTTTTTTTTCTTACTTTTTTTTTGGGGGGGGGAGGCCACATGTTCAGATACTGTTATTGTTTTTATTTCTCAGGGTCCTCCAGGTCATCAGGGTCTACCTGGGGAGCCGGGAGAGTTCGGCCAGAGGGTGAGAATCTCATCTTGATTTAATCTGAACATTTCTTCATCATTTTAGTAAATACATATTGTATAAAGATGCTCAACAATTACAGGTTCAAATATCCTCAATCCAAATGAGCGTCGTCCTTTTTTCTATTTTGTTTACCTCCCTATCCGTCCATCCACGTCATCATCGACGCCCTCGCCGCTCGATGATGACACAATAAGCTGGAAGCGGCTCACGTTGTGCAAATAAACGTATTTTTTAATTAAGTTTTTGTTTTTTAAATATCATTTAAATGTTTTCTTTCAGGGTAAAAAAGGTGAAAGTGGATCACACGGCGTGGACGGCCTTCCTGGACCCCCTGTAAGAACAACTTCAGATTCACACACACACACACACACACACACACACACACACACACACACACACACACACACACACACACACACACACACACACACACACACACACACTAAGACCTCCTCTAAGTTAATGGAGGAGATTTCATTTGGTATTGAACCCTCCTGTGACCTTTGGGGTCAATTTGACCACATTCAATGTTTAAGATCCAAAAGAATGATTGACATGTTTTTTTGCTTCATATTTCGTAACTTTTCCTAATTTATTGGGAACAACTGGTAAAACATCAAATTCTCCGTGATGATATGTTTTCACTGTCCTGAGCAAAACTTGTACACATCGGTGTTCTTTGGGTTCAATTTGACCCCAGGCTGTTTTTCACTGCGTAAAACACATAAAAGATATAAACATATTTATTTATTTAAAGGGCTGTTTAGGTAGTCAACAATCACACATAAAGTGCCTCACACTTAAACTTGGGAAACAATATTAGTTCTAATGCTCAATATTTGATGTGAGCCACGGCGCTCCTTTCTATTTACATTTTACATAAATTACTTCTCTAAACTTTCCCCTGGAGCCAAATAGAAACGCAGTCCACCTGTTCCACCGTATGAGGTTTGAAGTTCTGCAAACAGGTGGCGTAATACCCCCCTCTAGTGGCCGCTTGCCGGTACTGGAGCACTCTCTGAAATACATATGGACACAATTCATGAGGAAGAAAAGAATCCCCAAAAACATGCCTGGAAAAATTAAAGATATCTTCACAGAAATAACATTAATTTGATATTTAAAAAAAATAAAGATTAATTTGATTTTTTTTAAACAACATTAATTTGATATTACAATTTTTAAAAAATGATTAGTTTTTTTAAACATACATTTTCTTAATTTGATTTTGTATTTTTTTGTGATCACATTTTTTAGTTTTTTTTGAGATATGCACATGCAAAGGAAAACATTTACATATTGTACATATATACAAAGGTACTAGACAAAAACAGGATAATATATATATATATATATATATATATATATATATATATATATATATATATATATCATATATACAAAGGTACTAGACAAAAACAGGATAATATATATATATATATATATATATATATATATATATATATATATATATATATATAAATACGGATAGACGTGCAGAAACCTGCACACATATTGTCATTGAGTGTTTTCCTGAGGGGTGATCTCTGTGTCTGCAGGGTCCAGTGGGTCCATCCGGGTCAGCTGGGAGCAAGGGACACACCGGGCCTCCCGTGAGTCACCAGACACACACAAGGAACGCACACAGAGGAACGCACACAGAGGAACGCACACAAGGAACGCACACAAGGAACGCACACAAGGAACGCACACAGAGGAACGCACACAAGGAACGCACACAAGGAACGCACACAAGGAACGCACACAGAGGAACGCACACAAGGAATACACACATAGGAACGCACACGCCTGTTGTGTCCTAACGAGGTCCCTTGTTTCCTGAAGGGTCTTCCCGGTGAAATTGGATTTTCAGGCAAACACGGCGAGGCGGGAAAGTCTGTGAGTCGCTTCAGAGGATTTATTATTCTCCAGGATTAGAACAGACGTTGTTTCTTCTCTGCTGAACGTCTTCCTCTTCCTCTTCCTCTTCCTCAAAGGGTCTTCCCGGTAAAGACGGGCTGGACGGCCTTCCTGGGAACGACGGCTCCCCGGTCAGTGAGGCGTGAGAAGTACTGTGTGTGTGTGTGTGTGTGTGTGTGTTCTATGGAGCTTATCGGTAACTCTTAGCTCATTTTGTGACGTTGTGTGTGTGTGACTGTGTGTGACTGTGTGTGACTGTGTGTGACTGTGTGTGACCTTGTGTGTGAGACGTTGTGTGTGTGACCTTGTGTGTGAGATTGTGTGTGAGATGTTGTGTGTGACATGATGTGTGTATGACTTTGTGTGAGACTGTGTCTGTGACCTTGTGTGTGACCTTGTGTGTGTGAGGCAATGTGTGTGACCTTGTGTGACCTTGTGTGTGAGACTGTTTGTGTGAGATATTGTGTGTGAGATGTTGTGTGTATGACCTTGTGTGTTTGTGTGACCTTGTGTGTGACCTTGTGTGACCTTGTGTGGTCGTCCCGCAACCGCAAGGTAGCAGGTTTGATCCCCGCTCCCCATTAGTTGCAGGCCGAAGTGTTTTTGAGCAAGGCACTGAACTCCCCGGGCGCTTCACTGCAGCCCACTGCTCCTTCATCACGAAGGATGGGTCGAATGCAGAGAAAGAATTTCCCCATTGTGGGATCAATAAAAGATACATTATTATTATTATTATTATTAAAATCCCAAACCTCCGAGTCGCTCGTCTTCCTCTGTGAAGAGGGACGGTCAGATGGAATCGACCAATGAGGACGCGGCGTTTGAGACGCTCAGGTTGTCCATCTCAATGTGAATGTCGTGTCCCTGTAGGGGCCGAGGGGGGAGCGCGGCGTCGAGGGGCCTTCAGGCACGTCCGGATCTAAGGTAAGACCCCCCCCAGAACACATTGATCCGTGTGTGTGTGTGTGTTGTATCATAATGCATAACGAGTCCCCCCCCCCCAGGGTGACGATGGGCCTCCCGGACCAAGAGGGCCTCCCGGGGACAGAGTGAGCTCACGGCTGTGTGTTGTTGTTGTTGTGTTGTTGTTGTTGTGAAGGTGTGTAGTTCATAGTGTGTGTTGTCTCTGCCTGCAGGGCGAGCCTGGTGCCGCCGGTCAGACCGGGGGGGACGGAGGCCGCGGGGACAGGGGGGTCCCGGTAAGTTGATGTGGACCGGGACCTGATGGGTGCTGGTGACCCGCTGGGAGAACCTCGGGTTCTGCTGGGTTCCCCAAAAAGACGCAGCTTCCTACTTCCTACTTCCAATTAATGAAGTTCCCATATTCCTGCATTAAAGCGCCAATATGGTCCTGGATCTTTAGACGTGTATCATATAGTCTTGATTTGTACCGTATTTTTTGCACTATAGGGCGCTCTGGATTATAAGGCGCACTGTCAATGAATGATCTATTTTCAATCTTTTTTCATATATAAAGCGCACCGGACTATAAGGCGCATTATGAGAAACAAAACAGTCAAATAAATCAGTCAGGGGGGGGCTAGTGAGCTTTTTCTGATTGGCTGTTGTGTAGCCAATGTGTTTCTGATTGGTTGATAAGTGGCCCCGCACAGCAGAACTCAGGGGGGCGTTTGATTTCTCCACCGTGAGGGCATTGCGGCTCATGTCTGCGCGCTGCGCCGGCACATTAAAACATTAAATAGCCAAGATCTTTTTTCAGCGTAAGAAATTGGATGTGTGGCGGGAGAGCGTGAATTAAGACCGACATGCGTGAGGGTTGAGAGCCCTGTATTATGGTGAAGCACAGTATGTATTACTCCGCCCTGTATTATGGTGAAGCACAGTATGTATTACTCCGCCCTGTATTATGGTGAAGCACAGTATGTATTACTCCGCCCTGTATTATGGTGAAGCACAGTATGTATTACTCCGCCCTGTATTATGGTGAAGCGCAGTATGTATTACTCCGCCCTGTATTATGGTGAAGCGCAGTATGTATTACTCCGCCCTGTATTATGGTGAAGCGCAGTATGTATTACTCCGCCCTGTATTATGGTGAAGCACAGTATGTATTACTCCGCGACGCTCCTGGCTATGGTAGCCTTAATGCTGCAATCGGTGCGGCTTTGTAGTTTTACCAAAGTCGTACTAAAACATTTTTACTAAGCGCCGTGAGCGCCGTGTACCACACAACATCGCTTCAAGGTCAGTAAGCACAACCAGAATGAATCCATATATAAGGCGCTTCGGATTATAAGGCGCACTTTCGTTTTTTGAGAAAAATAAAGGCTTTTAAGTGCGCCCTATATTGCAAAAAATACGGTATATACATATTTATTTGTAAATAAATGTATTTATTTATATATAATACTTTATTTATTCATACATAAAGATATACAAATATATATATATATATATATATATATATATATATATATTTATACATATATGTATTTATTTATATATATTTAAATATATGTATATATATTCATATGTATGTATTTATTTATATATGTATGCGTATATATATATACAGCATATATATATTATTTTTTAAACATATATATATATATATATATATATAATTCATCATATATATATATATATATGTTTTTTTAATATATTTATATATAGATTTATTCATATATTTATATATATTTATATTGTTATATAATTATTTATATATATTTGTCGTGGCTTCTCCTACGTAGGGAGAAAGAGGACAGGATGGATCACTCGGACCAAAAGGGGAAAAAGGAGACAAGGTAATGAAGGAGTCAGTCTTCACCTGATGACTAATGACATTTAATGACATTTAATGACATTTAAAACGTAGTTTAAAAAAACTAAAAGACGAAACGACCCCTGTGGTGTTGGTCATGATGATGTCATCGGTGTGACGTGTCCTCTGTCCTCAGGGGGACGTGGGAGTCAGAGGACTACCCGGCATCCCGGGCAACGTGAGTTCACCTCCTGCTCCCGACACTTTGATCTTTACCTCCTGAAATCTCATGGTGATAAAAACTCGTACATCCGATTAAAAACGAGTGCCAACTGTTTCTTCTCCTCCGCAGGTCGCCAACGTCATCCCCGAGCCCGGCGAACCCGTGAGTCCACTCACCACACACACACACACACACACACACACACACTAAGCCTCTGTTACAGGCTCATGGGTGATGCCACGCTGAGATAGATGTCACATTTTACAACGCTTTCCCCATGTTTCCAGTTTCTATTAAATTAAGCCAGTAAATAAAGTGAAATAGTACGTAAAGGTCAGCGGCAGACTTCCAGAGGTCAAACCAAACCAACAACTGAAAAATAATGTACATTTCAGAGTTATAGAAAAAGGAAGCAAGTTAACGACGTGCATCTGGAAGAAGTTTATGGACAATTTTGATGTCCATTGTAGAAAGAATGCCACACGAGTGTGTTCGGCTGATTTATAGATACATTTATTTATTTATATATAAATAGATTTATTTATTTTATATGAAGATATATATTTATATATATAAATCTTATATTAATATAATATATATATGTAAATGCATATATATATATATGAATATACATGTATATATATATATTAATAAATATTAATATAAATCAATATTTGTATATATAAATATATACCTTTATATCTAAATAAATATATTTATATATAAATAAATACATTTATATATATATATATATATATATATATATATATCAATATTATATTATACATGTCTACATTTTATTAAAGAAAACCATTCTATGATTTTTTATTGCTTTAATCTCAACAAAAACTGGAGAAATTGAGGTGCTCTAGAACATTCTGACCGGTAGTGTGTATATATATATGTTGGTTCTGTTTAAGAGTCAAATTTCCTCTTGTCTTTTCTTTCTTTCTTTCTTTCTTTTCTTTTGTCCATAGCAACGTGTAACTGTATTTATTTGTTCCACCTGCAGGGCGTACCTGGAGAGAAAGGAGCAAAGGGCGATCAAGGGAAGCAGGGAGAGATCGTGAGTTTCTTCTTATTCTCCGTCTCGTCGTCTTCCTGCAGTGTGCACACGCGGCCACCAGGTGGCAGCAGAGAGCAGCTCTGCGCGTGGAGCCTTAAGCATTAAAGTCAGTTTATAGAGTCACAGAACAGCTGAGCAGGAGCAGCAGCTTTAATGTGTCGCTATGGTTACGGGGAAGTCGTGACGCAACACTCACACTCACGTTCTCACAAACAAACACTTCATCACACACTCACACAAACACACACATACTTTATATCACACACACAAAAACACACAAACACACTTTATCACTCTCACACACACACACTTTATCACATACACACACACAAACACATACACACATATTATCACACACATACACAAACACACTTTATCACACACACACACACACACACTATCACTTTCTCACAAACACAAATGTATTGTCTCACACACACTCTCTTGCATTTCATTCTCTCATACACACACACACACACACACTGACACACTCTGACACACGCACACACACATATTGTCGTCATACTCCAACACGTAGACGTCGTTGTAATCTAAACTCTTCATCGTTGTTATCTTATGTAATACCGTTCTCCCCCTGAAGGGTCACCGCGGGTTACCGGGCGAACAAGGCTTCAAGGGACCGGCCGGCCTCGCGGTAAGGAGCTCGTTGCCCCGGGCGACGCCCATCGGAGAAGTCTCAACGTCTAATCTGACTTGTTTCTCTTTCTTTAATCCCAAAAGGGTCCGAAAGGTGAAGCCGGCCTCACGGGAGAGACGGGCGGCGCCGGCCCCCCCGTACGTTGGTTTCCAACCCTTCACACGTGTTCAGCAGACGGGGCAATGCATTGTGGGAGAATGTAACGCTTGTGTTCCCCTCAGGGTCCACCGGGGGGCGTCGGCCATCAGGGGGCTCAGGGACTACCGGGGAACGTGGTAAGTGGGGGTCTGACCTCCAGAGGTCATTGAGAGGAGCTGGATGTCACCGCCATTGAACCGCCCTGTGTGTGTTGCAGGGCGCGCCGGGGGCCGCGGGGCCGCCAGCCGCCGCCGGACAGAGGGGAGACAAGGTCAGTCAGAGGTCAGAGGTCAGGCTGCAGTGTTCCGAGGGAGAGCCTGACCTGTGGGACCTTGTGTGTGACCTTGTGCGTGACCTTGTGTGTGACCTTGTATGTGACCTTGTGTGTGTCCTTGTGTGTGACCTTGTGCGTGACCTTGTGTGTGACCTTGTATGTGACCTTGTGTGTGTCCTTGTGTTTAACCTTGTGTGTGACCTTGTGCGTGACCTTGTGTGTGAGCTTTTGCGTGACCTTGTGTGTGACCTTGTGCGTGACCTTGTGTGTGAACTTGTGTGTGACCTTTTGTGTGACCTTGTATGTGACCTTGTGTGTGTCCTTGTGTGTGACCGTGTGCGTGACCTTGTATGTGACCTTGTGTGTGACTGTATGCTCGATTTTGTGCGTGACCTTGTGCGTGACTTTGTATGTGACCTTGTGTGTGACTGTGTGCTCGACTTTGTACGTGACCTTGTGCGTGACCTTGTGCGTGACCTTGTGCGTGACCTTTCGTCTAGAGACACAATAGGAATGTAGAGACATAATAGAGATACAATAGAGAGACAATAGAGAAACAATAGAGACATAATATAAAGACAATATCGACACAATAGAGATATAATAGAGAGACAATAGAGACACAATAGAGACATAATAGAGAGACAATAGAGACACAATAGAGGGACAATAGAGTGATTTTACTTTCTTTATCCCAGGGCGAGGCCGGTAGACCAGGCCCCTCCGGCCCCTCCGGGCCCCCTGGAGACGGAGGCCTGACAGGGCCCCCCGGACCACCGGGGAAGGGCAAAGACGGACAGACGGTCAGCTACTGATTATTTATATTATATATTATGTTTATCACTTCCGTTTGAACTTCAAACATTTTGTTTTTGCAGGATAATATTTGTAATAATATGTTATTGTATGTGTGTGTGTGTGTGATGCAGTTTGGGGCTTTTAAAGGGAAAGAAACAAATGAAAGAATTAAGAAACAATTGCAGATTCTTTGGTTGAATTATGTATTTTAAAGTGAAGTAAATAAAGGAGACACCGGAAGGAAGATGATGTCTCTTTAAAGTCTGTCAGTCCACTAAAAGTCCATTAAAATCCAGCGTCTCCTTTTTGTCTTCCTTTAGTATCTTTACTTATAAACGTATAAACATCAAAGGCACGTCTTGTGCGTCTCCTCTGGTGTCTGAGGGCCAGCAGCAGGTCAGAGGTCACAGGGGCCTCTGAGTCCCTGTGATTGACCTCGACAGGAAGCTCTTCTGCGTTTTGCTGAGTCGGCGCATTCCGCTGCACACGTGTCAGACATGTGGCGCCGCCCTGCTGACAGGAAACGAGAAGACGCCCGAGAGGAGAACCGCAGAACCGCAGCTCGGATTTATGTTCTTGTGTTTTACAGCTGCCAGGTGTGGCCCCGGGGCCAAGAACACACACTCGGAGAACACACACTCCAAGAACACACACTCCTGCACTCTGGGTCCTGAGCGGTGTATCCAGAGGTTTCTTGTCTTTGATTGGTCGAGATTATTTTATTGACGTCATTTGTGTTTATTACAGGGAGATCAAGGACCTCAAGGAATACAAGGACCCCCGGGACTAAAGGTATAGGTGTGTGTGTGTGTGTGAGAGAGAGAGAGAATGAAATGTGTGTGTGTGTGTGTGTGGGGGGGGGGGGTGATGTGTGTGTATGTGTGTGTGTATCTGTGGGTGGGTGAGTGTGTGAAGGTGTTGCAGGTTGCCTGAGGTGTGTTTTTAATCACACACAGCTTCTCTTTTGTTTTATTTATTTATTTGTTTATTTGTTTATTCTGGCTCACAAAAAACATGACCTCTGTGGAAAGCAGCAGAATATATATATATATTACGTGTAGTCTCTCGCCCTCGTCACCGACGGTGACTGTTTAAAAAATGAATATTCATAATAATATTTTTTCTCTCAGGGCCAGACGGGTTCCCGGGGAGAACCGGGGTCACCCGGAGGTCGGGGCGTGGCCGGGGAAGGAAAAGTGGGCCAACCGGTAAGAGCCTCGACGTCACATCACCCGCTCATTTACATATTCACAAAATATTCAATACTGATTTATTATGTTCTTCTTCTTTCTTTAGGGACCTCCAGGAAATAACGGAGCCCCGGGACTTTCAGTAAACATATTTCATAAAGTTTCCTCTTGAATATCTATATATCTATATATATACATATGTAAGTATCTATAATGTATATCTGTGTTCCAGGGCTTGAGGGGTCTGCCTGGGGCCTCCGGTCCTCAGGGCCCTGCGGGCCACAACGTGAGTCTCACTACATTCATAAACATATTTAATTACTGTGAGTTGTGTTTGTTTGTTTATTTGTAAACAATAATATTAAATATTGTTTTGCCTTCAAAGGGTTTAACGGGACGGCCGGGAGACAAGGGGTCACCCGGAGATCCCGTGAGTACATTTAAGGAGATAATATGTTTATATTCTAAGAAAAAATATATTTATATTTATTTTTATTTAATTTTTGGGCCAAACTTAAAGACCATAGTTGTCATTTAGTGGATGCTTTAAATCATTTTAATGTGCATTAATTAATACATTAGATAATATATACATGGGCTCTGAGGTGGAGATTTTAATTCATATTTTATTTATCAACAAATTAAAAAAATAAAATAATAATAATTAAACTAAATATAAACTCCTGATAATAAAAGTAATACAATATTTCTGGATTTTTTTATTTTTCTCTTCGTTTCTCAGGGAAAAGACGCTGACCTCTCTGACCTCAACCTGAAGGTAAGGATCCTCTTCATCACCACCGTGTCTCCTTTTCATCACCAACTTGTATCCTCTTCATCACCAACGTGTCTCCTCTTCATCACCACCGTGTCTCCTCTTCATCATCAACGTGTCTCCTCTTCCTCACCACCGTGTCTCCTCTTCCTCACCTGTAGGACGTGTGCTCTGACTGCCCAGCCGGTCCACCCGGTCTTCCTGGTCTACCCGGCGCCTCGGGAGACAAAGGACACCCGGGAGCGCCGGGGAAGAACGGCCAAGACGGTTACCAGGTAAGAAATTAATATTCATATTTATGTTTATGTATCGCCAATATCACCAACCACAAACTCCCCTCAGACGAGTGTTACAGTATGTTATGGTATGCTACGTCATTTTACGGTACGTTACAATATGTTACAATATGTTACGGTATGTTACGGTATTTTACGATATTTTACGATACGTTACGACCGTAAAAATACTGTTACGATATGTTATGGTACGGTATGTTCC
Organism: Liparis tanakae; assembly: GCA_036178185.1. Taxonomy (NCBI): domain Eukaryota; kingdom Metazoa; phylum Chordata; class Actinopteri; order Perciformes; family Liparidae; genus Liparis; species Liparis tanakae. The sequence goes on from CM070106.1 coordinate 14,867,034, forward strand.
GTATGTTACAGTACTTTACATTACGCTACGGTATGTTATGTCACGTTACGATATGGTATAATACGGTCTGCTACGATATGTTACATTACGATATGTTACGTTACGATACGGTACGGTATGTTACGTTACGATAAGGTACGGTATGTTACGGTATTTCTACGGTATTTTTACGTTTTTTTACGATATGTTACAGTATGTTATGCTACAGTACGTTATGTTATGGTCCGATATGTTACGGTATGTTACGGTATGTTACGGTATGGTACGGTACATTCCAATGTGTTGCGTTACGTTGCGTTACATTGCATTACGTTACGTTACTGTGTGTTACGATACGTTAATGTACGTTACAATATGTTGCGGTATGTTACAGTACGTTACAATATATTACGGTATGTTACGAGTTAGTTCAGAAAGTACGTTCTAACCGTTACCGTGACGCAGACTGACGCTCCGTTTCGCCACAGGGCCAGACGGGAGCAGCTGGAGCCGACGGGCTGCCCGGAGCCGACGGGGCCAAGGCAAGTGTGTGTTCAGTTACGGCTTCATCGCCGACATGCCTCCTCTTCATCACAACGCTGTGATCCAAAGAGACTTACAGTCACACACCGTTGACTCAAATACAGAGCAACTCAGGGTCAAAGGTCTTGCTCAAGGACATGTTGACTAGGGCGGGGATCGAACAATCAACCCTTTGATTGGAAGACAGACCTGCTGACCTCTGACCCTCAGTCGCCTTATGACGCATCACACACAACCCTCTCTGAAAAACACACACAGCACATACAATACTACAACTCAGGACTGGACAATTTTTATAAAAACTATTTATTTTATTTACATTATTTTGTATGCAATCTATTCATTATTATCCTTTTCTACCATATTTCTTTCTTGGAGTGAGCACCATTTCTTTGTTGTTGTTTGTTGTTGTTTGTGTGTTGTATACACGGCAGACCTAAATATCACATATTTGTAAAGCTCAATGGGTTCAGATCATTTAACTACAGCCTTCTCCTTTTGTAAGAGTTTAATATCTTTATTTTGCTTTGTCACATTTCTTATGCTCTCTTTCTCTCTCTCTCTCTCCCCCCTCAGGGGATTAAAGGTGAACGAGGAACCCCGGGAGGCCCGGGAGATAAAGGAGAAAAGGTAGAGTTATGCTTATGACGCTTTCCTCCATTTGGGTTTAAAAATATAGTTTGGTATGAATCACATAATTATCAAATTATTAAAATACTTATCATTTAATATTAATTATTTAATATTGTTCATATTTTTATTACTACAATCACTTTATTACTATTATTATTACTTTGATATATATATATATATATATATATATATATATATATATATATATATATATATATATATACATATACATATATATAATATATAATATGTATTGTAATGCATTCACAGGGCCACACAGGACCTCCTGGCCATCCAGGTACCGCCGGCCTCATGGGAACACCTGTAAGTTATGATCGCGCTTCTTTATTCTTCTATATTCTTCTTTATTCATCTTTATGTTTCATACTTTCAGTAAATGGGGCGACTAGTAACGGGTCTGGTCCCACACTGACCTCCACTGACCTCCACTGACTCTGATTCTTTTTCCTCTTCAGGGTAACGACGGACAGCCCGGCCAAGCCGGCCCCCCTGGCCCCCCCGGAGAAAAGGTCAGGGTACTTTCCCCCCTCAGAATAACATATTACCTGTGTGTGTGTGTGTGTGTGTGTGTGTGTGTGTGTGTGTGTGTGTGTGTGTGTGTGTGTATGAGTATGTATCCTCCCTCCTCCAGCATGTAGGTCAACCCTGTGTTGGTAAATCTCATTTATCATTTTCTCTTTTCCTCTCCTGCGGTGACATTGACCTGTTTGTTTATTTGTTGGTTGGTTGTTGTCAGGGCAAAGAGGGTCTCAAGGGGATCCAGGGACCACCGGGTCTGCCCGGCTTGATCGTAAGCACAAAACAAACCATGCATGCTGCTCCGTGGCGTGGTGGATGTCCGCTCTGTGGTGGATGTCCGCTCCGTGGCATGGTGGATGTGCAGGAGGCTAATGAAGACGTTGTCCTTTGATCTTTAGGGTTCACCCGGAAGGACGGGGAAAGACGGAGGACCAGGGGAACCGGGAGAGTCCGTAAGTGGAGGAAGGGTCTCAAGCCTAAATATATATATATATATATATATATCCATGTATATAGAATAAATATAGACTATATAGACTAAAATGGACATATCTATATCTATATCTATATATATATATATATATATATATATATATATATATATATATATATATATATATATATGTCAATTCTTTTGTTTTTTTCACATTACCAGACAACAACAAATGAATACAAACTACAGAACAGCAAAACAACTATCTATTCAAACAATCCAACACGGACAGAAATCCTCATCCTCCTCATTCTCTTCCTCCTCCTCTTCTTCCTCCTCATTGAGCTGTACCTGTGTGTGTATCTGCCTCACCGCTGTCTCCTGTCTCTTCTCAGGGGAAGCAGGGGGAGCCGGGGCCGCTCGGGGGCCCGGGGCTGAGGGGCCTCCCGGTAGGTAGTCCACCCGGTGCACGGTCCGATGGAGCAGACTGGCTGATGGTTCACTCTGTTGTTGTTGTTGTTGTTGTTGTTGTGGTTTATTCTATGTAGGGTTTCAAGGGCCACAGAGGAGAATCGGGTACTCCGGGAACGAAGGTTAGTCGAAGTCTTTAGTTTTTTTGTTGAGCATTTGAACCGCTACAAAAAACATGTTGGTGTTTAACTATGTGCAATTAAATTAATTGTTAATGTTTCTATGATTAAAAAAAGATTGCAACAAAGATAAACTAAATTAAACTTATATTTAATTAGTTTTATATATATTGTATATATATATTTTACATATATGTGTTTTTATATATGTATATATTTTATATTATATATACATATTATATACAGTATTATTATTATATATACAATTTCTTAACAAAGTATTATACATATTATATATATATATATATATATATATATATATATATATATTGAATTAGTTTAATCTTATGAGTATATATAATGTATATATAATAGATACAACTACATATATTGAATTAGTTTAATCTATTATATATATATATTATACATTTATAATACTATTAATTATAAGTATTATGAGTATATATAATGTATATATAATAGATACAACTACACACATATATATATATATATATATATATATATATATATATATATATATATATATATATATATATAATATACATACACATGTGGTTTGAAGCAAGGTTACAAAAAGATAACCAAAATAATATATATTTATAACCATTTTTTAATATACACCGGTGTTTGACTCTTTTTTCTAAGACTTGAAACCCGATAACTTCTAGAAGAGTTCCTCTGTAATGTCTTTAACGCTTTGTGTGTCACCTCTCGGTCTGTTTGAGGTTCATCTTATTTAGTTTAATTACGTTTTCTTTCTTCTCCTGTGACAAACAGGGAGAAGATGGAAAGCCTGGATTATCTGGGAGGGACGGCAAGCCTGGCAAAGAGGTACGAGCAACCTCTTTATTAGTTATGGATTCATGTACATATACGGAAATATACAGGAATTTACCGTAAAATACAGCAATATCCAGTTATATATATATATATATATATATATATATATATATATATATATATATATATATATAAAATACTGGCGCTTCATCTCCAGTATTGTTTAACCGTAGCCTTTTTATATCCTCTCGTCACGGTTTTATGCCATTAATCTTTTTTTTATTCCACTATCCTGAAGCGTGACTTCACAGAAAGAACAGAACAAACTTATTAAACTCGTCCTCTGGAGACGAATCGTTCTCGCCTCCCTAAAAAGTAAAAAGTTAGACTCCTCCCCTTCCACACAGGAGAAGAAAAGATGTTCAAATATACACTAGCTTTCAGTTTGGGCTCACCCAGACCAGGTGGTGTTTTCCATGAAAACTCTCACATTTATTCATAAAATGAATTTCTAAATGAAAATGAAATCTAGTCAAGACATTGATGAGGTTATAAATACAGATTTTTATTGTAAATATGAATGTAGTTCTTCTTGTGGCTCAAAGGAAGGCCAGTTTTAGAGCTTCTCTCAGCAGCATAACTGTTTTCATCTGCGCTCACATATAAAGAGTTTTTGTGGGTTTTATACCCCTCCGCTAGTCTTCTAAGGTGATAACACAATGTGCCACTAGAACATGGAGATGGGCCTCTACACACCTCTGTAGAGACTTCACTAAACACCAGAGAATAGTCATCTACACATTAACTATGTAGAGAGCGTATTTATGATTCATTTAATGTTATCTCCATTGATAAAATACAGAGCTTTACTTTGCCCCGCCCCCGCCCCCCTCGAGGTGACCTCATAACTCATGCTTGTTTCCCTTGTGGCTCTTCAGGGCTCCGGGGGGCCTCCGGGCCGAGAGGGGCTCAGCGGACCTCGGGGGGAGTCGGTGAGTCTGGAGGACGTGACGCGGCGCTCCGCTCCACCGCCGTGTTCTTCATGTTTATTTATGTTTTGCATCCTCAGGGGAAACAAGGTGAAGCGGGCCCGTCGGGGAAAGCCGGTCTGCCTGGAACTCCAGTGAGTCTCTCGCTTTTCTATGTGTGTGTTTGTGTGTGTGTGTGTGTGTGTGTGTGTGTGTGTGTGTGTGTGTGTGTGTGTGTGTGTATACACTATCTCTAAAACAACAAGTTGTAAAAATTATTTGTTGCACATGTTTATTATTTTTTTACCAAAGTGCAGCAGGGGAAGTTTTTATAGGAGAGAGGATCCTGAGGCTGGAGGACGAGTTCCTGGAGGAGAACTGCCAACGGCTATCAGAGAGGAGGGAGGAGAGAGGAGAGAGAAGAAAGGAGAGAGGAGAGAGAATGGAGGAGGGAGGAGGGAGGAGAGAGGAGAGAGAATGGAGGAGGGAGGAGAGAGGAGAGAGGAGAGAGAATGGAGGAGGGAGGAGGGAGGAGAGAGGAGAGAGAATGGAGGAGGGAGGAGAGAGGAGAGAGGAGAGAGGAGAGAGGAGCGAGGAGAGAGGAGGGAGAAGAGAGGAGAGAGGAGAGAGGGGAGAGAGAATGGAGGAGGGAGGAGAGAGGAGAGAGGAAGGAAGAGAGAGAATGGAGAATGAAGGAGGGAGGAGAGAGGATAGAGGAGAGAGAATGGAGGAGGGAGGAGGGAGAGGAGGAAGAGGAGGCACAGAGGCATGATATAAAATTGTTATCAGATGGACAATTTTACCACATAGAGAGAGGAGGAAGAGAGGAGTAGAAGGAAGGAAGCAGAGGAGGTGGAAGAAGAGAGGAGGATGGAGGCAGAGGAGAGGAGGAAGTAAATGTTATTCGTAAAGCTCATTATACCACAAGCGGCCTTCAGGTGGCGCCACAGAGCGAGAGCCTGGGGGTCACGTGACCGAGCCTCCTGATTGGCCGGTTTGAGGTCCTAGGAGACAGAGGGGGGAGTGTAGTCACCTCCCTGTGTCCTAGGCCCTCATGCGCACTGTGAACACGGAGATTAACCCCTTCAAAGCCGGCATGAGTCCTGGGTGATGAGCGGTGCCGTTGGAGGTCACGTGACCCCGGTCATGTGACCACTGTTGTGTGTCTGCAGGGTCTGAGAGGAGACAAGGGAGAGCCCGGCAACCCCGGGCTACCGGGCTTCAGCGGCCCCAAGGGCCCCGCAGTGAGTGGAGATTACGGATTTTACTTTAAAAGATTATTTTTGAAAGTGAGCAGCTGTGTGTTGATGATGTCATCTTCAACTTGATTTCCAGGGTCCAGTCGGTCCCATCGGCCCAGAAGGTAAACAGGTGAGGACGTCATAGAACTAATGGTGACAGACTGTGATGACTAATATATACCTTACATAATATATACATTACATAATATATACATAACATGTGTTCTTGATCCCATCCAATGTTTTTATTAATATTAAGATTTCTTTTAGGGGATGCCGGGCAGAGTGGGAGATCGTGGCCTCAGAGGAGACAAGGCGAGTACAAGAGATGAAAAAAATATATATAAATATATATTTATAAACGTATCATATATGTATACAGAAATAAATGTATGTATAAATATATTTATAAAAATAGTTTTACATTTATAGAAATATATACATATATATATATTGCATATATTATATAATACATTATATATAAATATATATACAATATATAAATATGTATAATATATATTTATATATAAATATTATATATATATATATATATATATATATATATATATATATTGATAGATAGATATCAATCAAACTTTTATTTCAGACTCAAGGTTCAAATAGTGAAAATGTACAATTTGCCGTCATGTGATCCAGGGAGATGGGGGCGTGAAGGGAGATAAAGGACAGTCCGGAGATTCAGGTATCCCTGGAAACCCCGGACCCCCCGGGAGGAAGGGTCACACAGGGATGATGGGCATGTCTGGACCAATGGGAGAGCTCGGACCTCCAGGGCCTCAAGGACAGTCGGGGAACCCCGGTCTTCCAGGCCAGAGGGTGAGTCTCAATCTTTATATCTGCTGGTATTGAGTTTTATCAATAAGTTGATGATGACTAACGTGGGCGTCTTAGGGAGAGTCGGTGTCTCTGGAGCAGATGAGACGACTCATCCAGGAGGAGCTGGCCAAGCAGCTAGACGGTGAGGAGGAGACTTCACTCATTTATTTTATTTATTCATTTTATGTATTTTATGTATTTATTTTATTTATTCATTTATTCGATGTTGTTTCTCTAACATTGCTCTAAGCTCTTGACCCTGAAGAACTGAAGTAACCTCTTCTCTCCCCCTCCCCCGGTCTCCAGCCAAGATGGCGTACCTCCTGGCCCAGATGCAGCCGGCCCCCGTGAAGAGCCCGGCGGGCCGCCCCGGGCCCCCGGGGCCCTCCGGGAAGGACGGCAGTTCTGGACGACCCGGACCCCCCGGAGAGCCTGGTATGCCCGGGCAAAATGGCGGCGAGGGATCCAGAGGCCCCGCCGGCCCTAAAGGTAGGAGACTTCTACGGTCCAGTCCACACGGTCCAGTCAATATGGTCCATCCAAGTGGTATGTTAATGTCAACAGTGACATCAGAGGTATTTAGCCTTGTCGATGATGTCATGCGGTGATGTCATGTGATGATGTCATGCAATGATGTCATGTGATTATGCCATGCGATGATGTCATGTGATGATGTCATGTGATGTCATACGATGATGTTATGCGATGGTGTCATGTGATGATGTCATGTGGTTTGTCATGTGATGATGTCATGTGATGATGTCATGTGATGGTGTCATGTGATGATGTCATGTGATGGTGTAATGTGATGATGTCATGTGATGTGTCATGTGATGATGTCATGCGATGGTGTCATGTGATGATGTCATGCGATGATGTCATGTGATGATTTCATGCGATGATGTCATGTGATGATGTCATGTGATGATTTCGTGAGATGATGCCATGTGATGATGTCATGCGATGATATCATGCGGTTATGTCATGTGATGATTACATGTGATGTCATGTGATGATGTCATGTGATGATGTCATGTGATGATGCCATGTGATGATGTCATGTGATGATTTCATGTGGTTTGTCATGTGATGATGTCATGTGATGATGTCATGTGGTTATGTCATGTGATGATTACATGTGATGATGTCATGTGATGATGTCATGCGATGATGTCATGTGGTTATGTCATGTGATGATGTCATGTGATCATGTCATGTGATGATGCCATGTGATGATGTCATGTGATGGTGTCATGTGATGATGTCATGTGATGATGTCATGTGATGGTGTCATGTGATGATGTCATGTGGTTTGTCATGTGATGATGTCATGTGATGGTGTCATGTGATGATGTCATGTGATCATGTCATGTGATGATGCCATGTGATGATGTCATGTGATGGTGTCATGTGATGATGTCATGTGGTTTGTCATGTGATGATGTCATGTGATGATTACATGTGATGATGCCATGTGATGATGTCATGCGATGATATCATGCGGTTATGTCATGTGATGATTACATGTGATGTCATGTGATGATGTCATGTGATGATGTCATGTGATGATGCCATGTGATGATGTCATGTGATGATTTCATGTGGTTTGTCATGTGATGATGTCATGTGATGATGTCATGGTTTAACAACGTTCTTCAACCTGTCAAATGTTCTGATGTTCCAGGAGACAAAGGGACCAGAGGAGAAAAGGGAGAAGCCGGCGTGGGTGACCGAGGAGAACAAGGACCCTCGGGGCCGATCGGTAAGCACCGGCTTCCTGCTTCCTGCTTCCTGTCTCAGGGGGCCTCATGACCGACCTCCCTCTCTCTCTCTCTCTCTCTCTCTCTCTCTCTCTCTCTCTCTCTCTCCCGGCTGCAGGTCCAGCTGGGCTTCCCGGATACGGTAAAGACGGAGGCCCGGGTCAAGTCGGAGCCCAGGGGGAACCCGGGAACCCGGGCCCCCACGGTCAGACCGGCCCCCCGGGGCCCACCGGCCAGTGCGACCCCTCCCAGTGCGCCTACTACGCCAGCCTGGGCCAGAGGCCGCACAGCAAGAGCGTCAAGGGCACCTAGAGGACGCCACGCCCTGGAACCCCTCTGTGTCCTGAAGACGCAGGACTCGTGCCCGGTCACGTGACCTGGTTTAGTTTATTGTTGGTTAGAAGCTTTGAGAGGAGGAGCTTCACCAGAGAGAGGACGAGAGCACCTCATCCCTTTGTTTTTACTCCCTTGAAGCTTCCTGTAAACGTAAAGGGACAAGCCCCGCCCCTCAGAGCGCCCCATTGGTGGAGAAGACTTCACAGGCCATGTGTTGAATCGTTTCATCAGTTGTTATCCGAAAAGTCCATCTTCTTTTCCTCCTCCTTTCTTCCCTTCCTCTTTTCCTACTCCTCCTTCTGCTCCTCCTCCTTATCAATTTCTCCTCTTCCTCCTTCTTCTTTCTTTCTGCCTCGCACCATTTTGCATCCCCTGATCTCCCATCCCTCCGTCAGTCAGCTCTCTCTCACTCGTTTGGCGTCCCTAATTACTCAGGTCTGGTGAATTATCTGTTTCATTGTGATTGATGGAAGGGGGCGGAGCATAAATACCACAAGGGATGCAAGAACCACTTTGTGCACTTATTGCCTCCCCCCCCCCAACTGGGAGCAGTGTTGTTGTTGTTGTTTTTGTTGTTGTTGTGTAGCTTCAATTGTTTCAGATAATATTGGCTTTCTTAGAAAAGCTGCACACCGCCCTCTCTCTCCCTCTCTCTCTCTCTCTCCTCTCTCTCTCTCTCTCTCTCTCTCTCTCTCGTTCCTTCTCTCATTGGTCCCCTTAGTTTCGTCCCTGCACGCTGACGGCCACCAGGGGGCCGCGCCTCAGACCCACAGACCAATCACAGCGCTCCTCTCCGCCTCCCAGAGGTGCTGGTCATCTTGAACTTATTTATCACCTCCGCCAAAACAAAGAAGGAGGTGTCACGTTTCCACTTGAGCAATGTTAAAGAAGATGTCCCGATAGCTTTCCTCTCATAGTTCTAGTCCTCTTCATCGTCTCCTCTTCATCGTCTCCTCCTCATCGACTCCGGCTCAGGTTCATAAACTAAAGCTTTGGGTTTGAAGCTTTAGTTGAGATCAGCAGACTTTTTATTTTGATGTTTTTACATTTTATTTGTGGAGTTAAGTGATGCTTTGTCATGTTGCTGTTTGATAAGCGACACAATGCACCCGTCAGTACAATGTTTTGGTTTGTTTGTTGCTACAGCCTCACTTTGTTTTTGTTTGTTTTGGGGAATGTTTTCCAAAAACTTTAATTTTAAAGGTCCAATTTAGAAGTAATCCAAAACGTTACCAAGGCGGCGAAACAACCGCAGCGTCGATCTGCACCGTTACCTGCAAGCTGCCGGCCACGCCTCCCCCAACTCTGCCTCCCTCGACTCCGCCTCCCTCGGCCCCGCCTCCCCCGACTCCGCCTCCCTCGGCCCCGCCACCCTAGGCCCCGTCTACCCTGACTCCGCCTCCCTCGGCCCCGCCTCCCTAGGCCCCGTCTACCCTGACTCCGCCTCCCTCGGCCCCGCCTCCATAGGCCCTGTCTACCCTGACTCCGCCTCCCTCGGCCCCGTCTCCCTAGGCCCTGTCTACCCTGACTCCGCCTCCCTCGGCCCTGACTCCCCCGACTCCCTCGGCCCCTTTTTGAGAGCCAATCTCGCAGCTTTAACTTTTCTGGCTACGTAATTTTACGTATTTTTGGTGTATTGCTTTATCCAAAGTAGTTACGGGAACTCTGAGATGTATATATATATATATATATATATATATATATATATATATATATATATATAAATAAATATGTATATATATAAATATATGTATATTTATATATATATACATATATATATATATATATATATATTTGTGTGTATATATATATATATACATATATATATATATATATATATATATATATATATATATATGTATATATATTTAGCTTCGTCACGTTTTTCTCCCTTTTCATCAAATTGGTGGTGAAATGCAATGAAATTCACATTTACAGTAAATTCAATTACATTTGTAATAAATCAGCTTCTCTTTGTTAGTGTTCAACTTAACATAATGTTCGCTGCTTCCTTATCGATGTATTATTTTATTATTTAACAATTGGACCATATCATTTTTTGCCCTTTCTGTATTTCCATCGTTCATTATTCAAATAGCTGTTTTTTAAAAGTTATACCGCTAAATTATTCATGATTTCAACCCAATAACTAAAGTTTATTAATTAACCTGTTTTTCCCATTTTTGTTCTTTCTTTATGAATTGGTGCTAAGATGTTTTTTTAATTAATAGCATATTGTAAGTATTGAAACGACAACATGTACTGTATAATAAAGACTGGAAACGGATTCATTTTATAATACACGCTTTGCTTTGTTTTTTAAAGAAAATAACAGGTTTACAGTCATCACTTGTGTAAATAAATATGTAAACTGATCTTTTTCATCTTGTGCAGACGACTTCAAATACACAATATGATTTATGAAATCAAAAGGGACGTGAAGGTCATGTTTGACTGTGTTTGTGCAGACAGAGGGGGGGGGGGATGTCAGCTGTAACCTTTTGTAACCAGACAACAGATTATATCCAGAACAACCCGGGGACCTGGATTATCAATATAAAACCATTTTACTGTAGAGAGAGGGGGGAGTAGGGGGATTCATCACTCGACCAAACGTTGGAACATTCTCTGCATCGCTCAGTGAAATAATAATGTTAATTTTTTTTCTCCGATTGGATGTGGAACGTGCAACGCCTATAAAACACTGCTGCGTCGCTGTAATCCATTTATGTTTAAAAAAAAGAATACAAATCAAATCAAGACGAAACAAACGTGTGGATCCGAGACAAAGAATCACGTTGTTGACAATCGTCGTGTTCGTTCATTTCTTTTTCATTCCTGCCTCAAAACGCAATTTCCTCTTTTCCCTGATGCTCTTTTCCGAAATCCGAATAAATATAAATATATATATATATGTATATATATATACATATATATACATGTATATATATATACATGTATATATATATATATATATTTATAAATGTATATATAAGTATATAAATATATATATAAAATATATGAATATATATATATATGTATAAATATATGTATATGAATATATATATATATAATATCTAAATATATGTATATAGATATATATATATATATATATATATCTATAAACATATATATATAAATATATAAATATCTATTCGAAACGTATTTGACTCGACACACGTTCAAAGGAGAAGAAGAAGAAGAAGTACACACATAAGAGGAAATGTACTTTTTATATTACAGAAGAAGTTGCGTTGGCGGCGGCCATTTTGTAACGTTACATAAGCTCCTGGCTAGAATCACACACGAGGTCAAACGTCTATACAGTATTCTACAAGTGTGGCTCGTCTCTGTTCGGGGTCTCTGAGATCCAGACCTCTGGAACCCTGATGCAATCTGGAGTGTGTGTGCGTGTGTGTGTCTGTGTGTGTGTGTGTGTGTGTATGTGTTAGTGTTTGTAGCTGGGGGACTTCTTCCCTCCCAGCATGTAGAGGGGGGGCAGCCTGCCGGTACAGGTGGAGGGGTCACAGAGGCCGGGCGACCCCGACGCCCCCCGTGGTCCGGCTGCTCCCGGGACGCCGGGGGTCCCCGTCTCGCCCCGTTGGCCGTTTTTGCCGTTCATGCCGACGCCATCAGCCCCCGGTGCACCTAAGGGGGGGGGGGGGGGGTCATATATATATATATATATATATATATATATATATATATATATATATATATTTGTATATATATATATAAAAAATATATATATTTATAAATAGATAGATATATTATTTTTCCTTTAATATATATAATTTCTTTTTATATATTTTTAAATATATTTAATGATATTTACTCTCAGCAGTGTAGATTAGATTTTCTTACACAAACTTAAAATACAAATGTGAGTTACAGTTGTTAATAAAGAGGAACATTCTTCGCGGTTCCATTGTTATTAGTATGATAATGATGATATTACCTGGTGCACCTGGTGCTCCTGAGCTTCCTTTGATTCCCACACCGTCCTCTCCTTTACCTCCTTTGTCTCCCTTGACCCCAGCATCACCTGGAGAACAGAAGAGAACACACACATTAACACGCGCACACACATTAACACACTCACATTAACATACACACATACATTAAAATACACACATATTAAGAAACACACATTAACACACACACGTTAACATACACACACATTAACACACACACATTAACATACACACACAAACACACACACATTAAGACACATATTAACATACACACATTAACATACACACACACATTAAGAGACACATATTAACATACACACACATTAACATACAAACATATTAAGAGACACATATTAACATACACACACATTAACATACACACACATACATTAACATACATTAACACACACACACACATACATTAACACACACACATTAACACACGCACACATTAACCCACACACATAAACACACACATACACATTCCTGCTGACGTTAACTGTATGAATGTTAAGCAACGGCAAACATTGCTCTCTAGCGCCCCTCACAGTATGACCGGCGACGCCCCTCACCCAGAATGTCCGATTGATTTCAAATCGTTCACACACGTCCACCTGGACCTGCTCTACAAAAAAGCCTTTGAGACCCCTAAGCTCCGCCTACTTAGATTTTCCGCCATTTTGTATTTTGTGAAAAGACGTAATTGGCCAGTTCTCCTACACGCTGGGTCCGATTCATACCAAACTCCATGTGGATCATGATTGAAGCTATATCATTTACTTAGTGTCACATGTTTTTGATATCTCATTGAGTTAAGATGATATGGCCTAATAAACCTCTTATGGGCGTGTCTTCTCTTTCAATGCTCACAACTTATTGGGAATAATCGCTACAAACTTGCAGTATATGTGCACATTTCATGCTGTAACAAGCACGGGAAATCTCGTACGATTTTAATAATAGTTGGCGCTACAAGAATTCACAAAATGTGGAGGTGTTTGCAGTTTTTTGCAATTGTTTTGCTTAAATTTTACATTTTTCGCTGTTATACATTGATAGATTTCTCCCACAAAACGTGTCCGAATCGACGTCTCTCTTGTTCAAGGATGATCTAAAGGCTTTGACGACAAATACGGAGCAGAATGGTGACTTCTCACCTAACTTTAATTGTCATTATGTGGACCCCAATAAAGGCCCACTTTCTGTGATTTTGTCATGTTACTAAATAATCCTGCATGATGTCAGTCGAGGCCTGCCTGAACACATTGATAGGAACACCTACTAAAAAAATATAATGACCATATTGTTTTCTACTTCCTATTATCCTATAGTGGAGATTTGTTTCAAGTGACCCAGAGATCTGTGTTCGCTTTCAAGCTAGGGCAAATAAATGTGCATTGTTGATTTTTTTACCGTATCTTACTTTCTTTTTGGGGGGTTTCTCTAAAGTTTTTACTTCATGTCCTGCCTCTACTTCTACTGTATAAACTTTGGATGTCCTCCAAGAAAATTAAGAAATAAAATGAAGCATCTATAGCTGGTGAAACACATTATTTGAAAAGCAATGAAGGCTCCTCTGAAGACTTCTGAAGGACTTTCAGAGAGAGGGTTTTATAAAGAGTCACTGACCTTTTTTGCCCTGTGCGCCCGGAAGTCCATAAAAGCCGTGATGTCCTTTGGCGCCGTTCATCCCCGGTGGCCCCGCCGCTCCCGGGACCCCGGCAGGACCGGCGGGACCGGGAAGTCCCGCCGGTCCTGCGGTACCGGGGGAACCGATGGCTGCCGGCTTCTTCAAGAACTCTTTCATGAACTCTGCGAGTTGTTCTACGAGGATAGAGAGCAACACAAATCGGCTTGAAACCAGGAAAGTAGCCGCGATGTATTGTCTCGTGGGTTCATTGTTATTAAATTCAGTTATGAAAGTCAAATCAAAGGAAACAAACCTTCAACTACGGCAGAGCACATATTCCGAAGCTTCTCGTCGTTCACTTTCGGGCCCTGTGAACGAACGAATGACCGTTAACGCTGCACGCGTTAGCCGAGTATGCGTTGGCCGAGCACACTTTTTTTTTTGGGCAATATGGGGTAAGTTCAGTGTCCCCACACTTTTTAGCATGCTAACATGAGCTAATTAGAACAAATTATGGAATTATGGTCTTAAAGTCATGTAGGTAATGTGTATATATCCTGAACATGTATACTGGACACACTTTTAGCATGCTGACGTTAGCTAATTAGCACAAATTACACCAAAAGCCGATGGAATTATAGTCTTAAACCAAAAGTCATGTATGTAATGTATATGTATGTACTTCAGGGTTACTACACATGTTGACCAATGAAATTCCATGACCTTTCCAGACCTTTCCATGACTTTAAACCAAATTTCCATGACTTGTGAAATCTCCGTGTATACACAAGTGTACACCTTAATGACAAATGAATGAGAGGCAATGGTCTGAATAAAAGAATAAATATTTATATAAATGTTTATTCTTTTCATCAGACTGCGAGAATGAAACATATGAATCTAACACTTTTCCAAGACTTTTCTAAACCTTTACAGATAACATTTCTTTCAAGGACTTTTCCAGGCCTGGAAACGACAGTTTTGAAAGGCACTGCCGTCTCCAGGTGTCCCGTGAGCGTCTGGACCTTGGCACACGCACACTGGACACTTACAGGTAGACCTCTGGGTCCGGATGATCCCGGCAGGCCCGGCTCACCGTCCAGCCCCCGGGCGCCCATCGGGCCGGCCAGGCCCTCGTGGCCCGTCTGGCCCGGGCGGCCCTCGTCTCCCGTGGCTCCTCGAAGGCCCTTCTCGCCACGCTTTGAACGTCAAACACAAAAAATAAGTAATGACCATCATAATTATTCATCTTTTGTGTGATTTTACAAGGAAAAAGCTTGGAACACAAGTGTGATACCTCTCCTTTGACTCCAGTCACACCGGGTGGGCCCTGAAAACACACCAACGGTTAATGGACTTCTATCAAAGGTTGTATTCTCAACAGACGAGAGTATATAAATAATATCCGGGTCACGTACCTGGTCGCCCTTGGCCCCTACATCTCCCATCATGCCCGTGTCCCCCTGTTCACACAGATTACAGCTATGAAAGAGTCAATAATGTCAATTTTTGAATATAAACTGAGATTATAATGGTGCTTACCACCCCCCCTGTAGGTCCCATTGGTCCGATAGGCCCCTGAACACAACACGTGAGGTTTTTATTGTGAGGCATGTCTCATCATGATGGATGTTTTGAAGTAGCGTTGGTAAAATAAAGGAGATTAGTCTGACCTGATCCCCTTTGTGTCCGGGATGACCCTTCAGACCGTCAGTGCCGGTGTGCCCCTTCTCTCCCTTTTCCCCCTGGAAATATACGTGTTATATACGTTATATATGTTTTATTTACATGGTATATACATTTATATACATGTTATATACATTTATACACACGTTATATACATTTATATACGTGTTATATACATTTATATATGTTTTATATACATTTGTATATGTTTTATATGCATCTTATATACGTTTATATATGTTATATGTTTATATACATGGTATATGTTTATATATGTTATATGTTTATATACATGGTATATATGTTTATATATGATATACACATTCATATGCATGTTATATACATGTATATACATGTTATATACGTTTATATACAGGTATTTATGTTTATATGCATGTTATATATGTTTATATACATGGTATATATGTCTATATACATGTTATATACGTTTATATAAATGTTATATGATTTATATACATGTTATACATGTTTTATATATGTTTTATAGATTTTATATACATGTTTTATACGTTTTAAATGTTATATATGTTTTATATATCTTATATTTGTTTTATATACATGTAATATACATGTTTTGTAGATCTTATATAAGTTTTATATACATGTATTATACATTTTATAAACATGTTATATATGTGTTATGTTATAAACACGTATTCAACACAACACATTTATATATTTTGTTTCTGTAAATGATCTTCATCATGAGCATTAAGCTGTTGGCTGTTATACGTGTTTTTTTTAGTTATGGTTTATCAAAGTCTCAGTTTATGGAACTTCATATTAATAATCAACATGTCTCACATGGATGCCTGGAGGACCAGCGGCGCCCAACGGGCCTTGTTTTCCGGTTTCCCCCTTGAAAATTAATAAAAAATGGAGTTAACAAAACACCTGCAGTTTACAAATCAACTTTAGTAACATCAATAAACCCAAAACATCAATGAAATCTCTCCGGATGCTTCCTCACGTTGGCTCCTTTGTCTCCTGGCTTCCCGTCCTCTCCGTCGCTTCCCGGCTCGCCCTATAGGAACACAGATTTCGGGTTTTAAACAATTTAAAGTGACAGGCGCGCGCGTCAACATAACAGATGAACCCAGATGCATGATGGGAGATTCTCACAATCTTTCCAGGTACTCCAACCGGGCCGACAGCCCCCTCTTCACCGGCTTCACCCTGGATAACAAAAAATGGGAATCGTTCGTTTTTAAACTTCTATTAGTTTAGTCCAGTTCAGAGAAAATAAAATAAAATAATTATTTTATTTGTATTATTTGTATTTTACAATATTTTTCATGCAATCTATTTATTATTATACTTTTTTGTCCTTCTATTTTTTTCGTTCTTCTAGTTAGCACCATTTGAGGTTTGTTGTTGTTTGTGTGTTGTTGTTTACACTGTATACCTGAATATCATGTGTACCAAGACAATTAAAGAAAGAAATAAAAAGAAATCTAAAATGAAAGTGACTGTATAAAAAACATATTGGTATGTTTAAAAAAATTAAAAAGAAAAGTCGGTTAAAATAAATTAAACAAAATTTATAAAAACATTTTGGCTCAATTCAGTAAATAGATGATTTGGCGGCGTACCTGTGGGCCGGCGGGTCCGACGAGCCCCTGCTTCCCCGGCAGACCCTGGAAGCACAACACGGCGGTGAAGATGGACAATAACAAGTAGAAGAAGAACTCAGAGGGGTAAGTAAGATCATTCTCTCAGATCGAGGGCGGAGAGGTCAGAAGGTCATGTCGGTGGTCATGGATACACCTGTTGGAGGAGCACGGGGTCGACCACTCACACTCTCACAGCTCCTCCTTCCTGCTGCTGGTTTCATTGGATGTTTTATTAACCTTTACCTTATTATATTTATTATCATTATTTGTGGATATAAAATCATTGTACAGTATATTTGAAAAAAAAGTAATACCATACGATAAAAGTCCTAGTACTGTATGTTTAAAAAATGTATTTTTAAAGCTGTAAAAAGATAATAAT